>VMDO01003574.1:0-122261 GCA_007922755.1 Pedetes capensis
GTTCCCAGGAGGTCTCCCACCCAGGTACTAACCAGGCCCGACCCTGCTTAGCTTCTGAGATCTGACGGGATCGGATGCCACAGGGCTACAGCTGCAGGCACTCTCTAAACCTTAGTTTCCTCATTTTTAAAATGGGGAAAATAATACTTCATGGCATTATGATGGTGATTAAATAACACATGGAAAGGCCTTAGAAAAGTGCCTGTCAACATTGAATTTCTGATAAATGTTGCCTATGGTTATTACTGGGCTGGGATTTAGCTCAGTTGGTAGAGCGCTGCTCTGCAGTCTCTGAGGCCCCAAGTTCAATTCCCAGCACCCAGCACTGCAAAATGGGAGAAGGTTGTGGCAACCCACTCCCAAGGCAATCCCGAAACAGTCAACCATTGACCTATGAGGGTCGCTATGAGTCAGACTCGACTCGACGGCACCTAACAACAATAACAATGATTATTACTAACTTGAGCTTCAGGTTTCCAGTTCTCATCAGCATCTTTGGGTCTGATCTATATCTAGACCAAAGTGGGGGAAAGCCCCAGATCTTTTGGAAAAGACTGTAGGTAATGCAGCCAGGTCAGCAAAGCACACTGAGGTGGAGGCCATGGGCACAGGGCTTGCAGCAAACCTAGGAAGACTGAGGGCATATCTGGGAAAGAACCTCATCAGGGAGGAAGAGCTTGGATGAAAAGCTACATGAGGAAATGTAATGAATAAAAATAAGGAATTTAAGCAACGCCTTCTACGTCGTAATGGGTAGAAGCATAATTATTCTGTAATATTACAGCTTAAATGTTTTTTTGTGTCTAGATGTAGAGAAGAGACAAGGGGAGAGAGGCAGATAAAAGGTAAGTGTTGCTGGGATAAATATCTTAGCTAACCTGATAGAAAGAGGGTACTGTTAATAAAGAATTAAAAACAGAGGCCACCATTTAGCTACCCAAAGGCCAACTGCTTGGAGTCAAACTTAAATCATCTGTATTTATCTGATCAGCACAGCCTAAACAATAAACAAAATACAAATGTTAATATTTTTGTCTTTATCAGCATGACTCAGTGAAATTAACCAATTCAGCATTGGGCAAAATCTTTAAAAAGCTCCATTGCCCCCAAAAATGGCCGATTGTGAAAAAATACAAAATCATTACTTCTTTGTTTTATAAACTGTGCTACTGCTGTAAAATTGGGACTTTATACCATATTTCTGTTTTAAAATACCCCAGTTTGCAAACTGTTGTGGATGCTACAACCTGGTGACTGCACTTAATAACATATAATATTCTTGAAAATCTCTAAGAGTAAATTTTAAGTGTTCTCATCATAATAAATGTTAAGTATATGTGGTGCTATATATGTTAATTAGCTTGATTAGGCCATTCCACTATGTACAGATCTTTCAAAATATCATCTGGTACATGATAAGTATATAGTATATTCTTGATTCTAATCTGCATCCTTTCAAGAGTTTTAGAGGGTTACAAAATCAGATGTGGATTAAAATTGTGTCAGACCAGATTGTGATCAAGAGAGCTAGCATGAAAATCCTATCCACATGTGATTCTAATCCACACCTGATTTTGAAGCCCTCTAAAAGTCTTGAAAGAGTATGAATTGGAATCAAGAATATATGGTATGTGATTTTTGTTAATTAAAAAAATAACTTTATAAGAAACATGGAAGAAGACTTAACAACAAAAATAATGACAAGCAGTCCTAAAAATGTGTGAAAATAATTTCTTGTACTTTTACCTGCTCCTCTTGGATAAATTTTAAATGGCAAGATGTCTTTTCTAGTTTAGGGCCTAGTCTTTCATCACAGACCCCAGAGATTCTCTGGTAGCTACTATCTTGTTCTTTTGTCTACACAGTAAATTCTAAAAATTCTAATTTGATATGACTTCATTTTGGAGAGTACTTAGCACATTTTGCAAAGCTCTTCAAATCCCCTGAAGAGTCTTCAGTATTATTTAATGGCTTTATGGCCTCCTAAGTTCAAAACTGAACAATATTAATAGGGATGATTGAAGGAGTTAAGAGTTTAAAATGTTACAGATGTTTCAGAAAGATGAAAAAATAAGAAAAGTTGAAGACAGGAATGAGGAAGAATAGAGGCATGTTTAATCATAATTCTCTTACTCAGGCAAAAAGCTGTGTTTAGTTTAAGCTCTTTCAAGTTAGCTACTAATTTCATAAAGCACAAGTCCTCATACATGCACACACATACACAGTATCTTGGTATATCATCAACGTCAAAAGATCTGTTGAAATGAGCTTTTTTAAAATAGCAGTTCTAAGGTTAAAAGGAGAAATTGAATGTGCAAGAGATAGAGAATGCCAAGCTGGAAGCAAGAGTCCATGCTGACAATTGACCCCTCAAAGCCATGCAGGCACCCAGAGATACAATCAGAATGCAGAGAGGTCAAGGTTTAAATTTGAAGAATCAAGACTTCTAAAATGTCACTGCATTCTTCCCCAAACTTCTAAGAAGAAAAACATATAAACACATTTAAAGGGTAGAGGACAGACTAGAGAATGCTGTTTTGAAAAATAATAATTGTATCTCTCCTGTACCAGGGGAGGATAATACAAAAAAGGAAGGAGCAGTTGAAGAAAGGCAGAAGACAGGTGGAAGATATAATGGGAGTATACACATCTGACAGAGGACTAATTTCTAGAATTTACAAAGAACTCAAGAAAGCAACTCCCAAGACAACAAATAATCCAATACACAAGTGGGCAAAGGAATGAACAGACAGTCCTCAAATGAACAAGTTCATAAGGCCATGAAACACATGAAAAAATGCTCAATATCCCTAGCCATTAGAGAAATTCAAATCAATACAACTCTGAGATTCCATCTTACTCCAGTAAGAATGGGAAAGACCTATAAAACAAATAACAACAAATGCTGGCGAGTTTGTGGAGGAAAGGGAACCCTCTTACACTGCTGGCACAGCTGTAAGATGGTTCAACCACTCTGGAAATCAATATGGAGATAACTCAGAAAACTAAAAATAGAACTACCATATGACCCAGTTATACCACTACTGGGAATATACCCAAAGGGAGATGAGGCATCATACCACAGAGACACCTGCATCTCCATATTCAATGCAACACTTTTCATAATAGCAAGTATATGGAATCAACCAAAGTGCCCATCAACAGAAGAATGGATAAAAAAAATTATGGTACATATACACAATTGAGTACTACTCAGAAATTAAAAGAATGAAATAATGTCATTTGCAGCAAAATGGATGGAACTGGAGAACATCATCTTAAGTGAATGAACACAAGCCCCAAAAGAGAAATGCCACATGTTCTCATTCATAGGTGGGTGCTGAAACAAACTTAAAAGAAAGAAAAAATACTATACATATATTGAAACATAAAAAATGCACAATTATACTTAGCGTAGAAGGGACAATTTAAGGAGTGGAAAGGAAGGAGAGATCTAGCAGAGGGAAGTGAAGATTCGAGAAGATGGTATGGGGAGGAGAGTCAATGAGGAGGGATGAAGGAGGAGAGGTTGATCTTAAGGGAAGCAGCACAACTTCATGAGTATGTTGGAAAAAACAGGGAAGATAGAAAAAAATAAAACCTACTAGAATAGCTAAAATAAAAAATAGTAATAATATCAAATGCTGGCAATGATGCAAACAGACTAGGTCACTCATGTAATTCTGCTGAGAGTATAAAAAGGTAGATCGGTATAGAAAAATGTTTGGACTTATATAAAAATCGGGATGTATGTATATAGATAAATCTCACAAAAAGACATGCAAGTAGAAAGGAGACTATTGGTGGGGAGGGTGGGGATGGGGCAGGAGGGTCATGAGAGGGTATGGGGAAAGTTATGTGCCCAATGTACAATGAAATGCATATATGGAAATGTCACAATGAGACCCATTAAGTTATATATTAAAAATTACTACAAAAAACAAACAGGAAACTACCCTAATTTCAGTCAAAGTCCTTAAAAGGGAAACACTAATAGCAAACAAACATCAACTACGTATCTTGTTACATTTCCTTTTCATAAAAAATGCATAGTCTATTTGTAATTTTCTCTTAAGTAAATCAAAAAATATCTTCTTAGTCTAAAATGTACTATTAAATTCTAGTAAATATAAGAATATTTATTAAGTCTCCACCTCCTATGCTTCATCCTGTGGCACAGTGCTAGATGTAGGTCAGATTAAAATGAATGGCAAAACATAGAGGCTTTGCTCTCAAGCTCTGTGTATGTAAGTAGGGAAATAAGATTGAAACATTTAAATAAACAAAGTCATATTTAATTTTACCAAGAGGAATGTTCAACCAGTACTCAAGAAAAGCAAGACAACTGGGCATTAGGTATTTGGCTGGTCTATGCTTTGAGGAGATTTTAAGATGGTAAATGGTTGGGGTTCTGCAAGGTAAAGCTACTGGAAGAAGGCATCCAAGTTAAGGAGCAAGCTCTAAGAAAAGGTCTTCTGGCCGGAAAGAGCAGGGAATATTGTAGAAAATGGAGCTAGACCAATTGCTTCCACAGGACAGACAGTGAGTAGAGTGGAATGTGTCCAAGATCCAACCAGCCATTCCTGCAACTATCCTGGCTACCTGAGCTCAACAACTCCTGTGCTGGTGATTGAATCAAGATCCTCATTTCAAACTCCTAAATAATGTTTTGTGTTCCTTTTCTACACAAGGCAAGTTTGAGGAAGGGGAATAAGTTTACTTTCTTTGAGATGATTATGATAGAAAGCTTCTGAAGTAATCATTGTTGTTGTTAAGTGCAGTTGAGTTTGGTTTCTGACTCATAGCGACCCTAGGTACAACTGAGGAAACACTATTGTCATGTTTCTCTGCTATTCATAGGGTTTTCAGTGGCTGATTGGTTTTTGGGAGTAGGTTGCCCAGTCCTTGTCCCAAACCTACAGCACCTGATGTTCCCAGTCAGTCTCCCATCAAGGTACTAACCATTCCTGACCCTGCTTAGCTTCCAAGATCTGATGGAATCAGACACCACAGTGGTATGGCTATACACAGAGTAATCACTTCTGCAGCAAAAAAATCCATTTGTATTGGGTGTGCTGCATTTGCATTACTACTGTATTTGCTATTCATATGCCTTAGGAGGACCACATTTTTGATATATGAAGTAAAAAAAAATACAGAATTAAAAGAACAACAAAATGTGTCCCTTTTCAAAGGAATAGCAATGAAAAGAAAAATCACATTGGAACAATAGAGACCATGCTGGCATTTTAACAGATTGAAAGACAAGAGAGAAGCAAGACTATTTCTATGGTGGAGAGGCAAATTTGTTTATATGCAGTGGATGGTAAGCAAAAATAACATGGAATTCCTGATAACACCATGTCTATAGCATGTTGTTCTTCAAATTGAGAAATGACAACAAAAACACTTGGAAGTATTTGATCATTTTGTTGAGGGAAGAATGAGCAGTATTTAATCCTATCTAAAATTGTAAAGAGCCAGTTGCTACACAATCCCCTCAATAATGCTGTGTGGCTGTCCAGTTACTATCCCTATCATGGTCCAGGGTTGCTCTCAAACCAGGGGTTTGATATAGAGACTAGATACCTTAGTCTTAAACGTTTCATACTATTACAAGTTAGTGCCCCAAACCACCCCAACACTGGTTTTCTTCTCTCTAGACTAACAGTCCTTGACTCTGTGACTGCTGAGGCCCTTTCAGACTTCAGAAATCTGCAACACAGGTGGCTTTCCGTGATGCCAGTCATGCAAGGTGGCTGCTGTAGGAATATGAACAAAGACAACCTGGAGCCCACTGAGCCTCTGGACTTACTATAAGAGATAATAAATGCCCTTATCATTTCAATCAATTTGTGTCAAAGTTTTATTTTCAGCCAGAAGCTGATGTATCTTATTAAGATTTACATGTTCAAACATGAATTAAGAAAATTGTATTTTCTAAGCTTATTTACTAATTGTATAAGAATAATAAATTGAGTATTTTACATATTGCAATAATGCTATATACCTATTTGTAAATAAATATAGATAATGCACACATGAGGATTTTCTTACTGCCTACCTCCTCATGGGCACTCAGTGAATGATAACCATCATGGGCTTTCAAAAGCCGACATTTGAATGGGCATTTTGCATTTTAAAAAGTCATTCACTTTTCCTCCATTTGATTTTCTCAACATTCATGGTAGGAAGTACTATTACTCCAGTTGAAAACCTCATCTAAGTGAGAAAAATTGATCTAAGAGGATAAATGACTTTCCCATATCAAAAAGCTGGTAAGAGGTAGAGCCTGAAGCATGTCATCTGGCTCCAAATACATCGCTGTTTCTATTACATGGCATAATCTTTGTTATTTTGCCATTAGTATTGAGAAAGGATCAAAAACAAAAGTCAATTCTGGTGAGTCAAAGTACACCTCTTATTGGCCAATGGAACTTTACATGACAGATGAAAAACAAACAAAAAAGCCTAAGCAAGTTATTACGGAAAACTTTACTGGATATTCAATCAAGGGCTAAAGCAGTTAAGTTGTGAAATCTGTGCATAAAAAATAATCACTTGACATCTTTATGAAGCCAGCTTTAATAGTAAAAACAAGTCAGGCACTATGGTGCACTCCTGTAATCCCAGCAACTTGGGAGCCTGAGACAGGAAAATGAAGAGTTCTAGGCCAGAGGCAGCCTGTGTATTGTGGCAAGACTCTGTCTCAAAAAATGAAAAAGGAGCTGAGGATGCCACTCAATAGTGAAACATCCTAGATTCAATCTCAAAAAAAAAAAAATCTCCCAAACAAAATATATTAGGAAGCAAGAAGCCCTGAGTTAATGAGGAAACTGGAGGCAAAGTACCTGTGTGTCCTGTTTTGAGAATTTTTCAGAGCTGCGGTAGGAAGATTACTGAGAACCCACAATATCATGCAGCAATAGAACATTCTATTTGCCTTAGACTGTGAATGACTTCTAATCTGGCTGTAATTGGAAATATTTCTATTGAAATACTCTTGAAGTTGTGACCTATGTGGTCCAGTCTCAAAAAGCATTTTTCTAACGCAAAGCAACCAAGCCAGAAATCAAAGAAGAATTTCCAAATTAGCAGTTGTAGCTGATTGATATTGATCCCTGTTACACATACTTTACAGAAGGTAACTAGTTGGATCTTATGCTGCCACTCTGAAGTAATTACTGCTATTTTATCTCCATTTTATAGATGAATCAACTGAAGCCTAGAGAAGACAAATGAGTGGGCCAAGGCCATACATCTCCTTAGTAGCAGAGCCAAGTCAAACCCAGAGAGGCCTTCAGACTCTACATTTGCATCGTTACCCTCCCTATCCCTGAATGAGGCAGATTAGCCTAGGCATTAATGGACTATATGGAGGAAAATGGGACTAATATTGACTCCTGCTATTCGGTCATGATGGAAGAAGCCATGTGCATCTCTGAGGACACTGGAAGGACATTTTCTAATGGGCCCCACATTCTAATCCAAGCCTTTGATCTATTTACAAAACAAAGACCCCCAGACTCATGTCACACTGGATGCCCAAAGCTGGCCCACTGGGACTGATGTCACGCTGGGGGTGTCCTATTTTGAATAAAATGAGGGGCAACATTCACCTGCTCATTTTTTCTTTCTTTCTTCCTCTCTATTTCTTGCCCTCTCTATTTCTTGCTCTTCTTTTTCTAGCAACTCCCTTCTATCACTGCCGTTACTTTCTCTGTCTAAGATACTTTTCCCTCTACAAGCTTGCTTAACTCTGTTCTCTCTGCCTTTACCTTTCGCAGGGATATAGAAATATCCTTACACAGATTCATCCAGGGAGCCCTGTTTATGTTCCTTTTCAGGTTTAACCTAAGCTTTTGCAGGTGCCTTTGGCTCCTCTGTAATTATTTCTAAATGGTGTACTATCTTTTAATAAATCTTATCTTTACTCTCTACTGTAAACTCTGTGTCAGGTATAAATTTACCTATACTTGAAATATAAGAACTGGGGTTATGTTGCCAAATTCCCAGACCCATGCTCTGGACCTGTCTACCTGCACTCCCCATGAAGCTCCAGTAACACCACACTCAAATCTCATTTTTCAGCATCAATGTCCTCTCCTCTAAACTCCTAGGAAAATTCCTCTCTCAGTTCTGACCCAATCTCCTTCTTTCTCACCATCCTGTATTAAAAATGTCTAAATTACATATCTGTCAAGGAGACAATCCCCTGTGGAAAAAAACATAGGGGATAAAACTGAATAATAGAGGCTGAATTCTCTTTAGCTGGAAGAGAAAGCAGAAAAGTGGCTATTGATCCTGTAAGAGCAATGTGTTCAAAGGTAAGAAGGCATCGGAATCCCAGTAAGGTTTACTAAAGCACAAATTGCTAATATCCCAGCCTGAATTTTTTCATTTCACTAACCTGGAATGACACCAAAACATTCACATGCCTAAAAGTTCCAGGTTGATGCTAAACCTGGTCTGAGGACTGCCCTCTGGGAACCACTGCTCTAGGTAAATAGTTTTTTGTTCCTATAGGAAAGAGATCTCCCAATTATCCAAGAGTTCTTCCATATTATTCAAGCCTATACAGCACCTACCTACTGGGTTAACTACCTCTAATCATGCATTACTAGTCCTAGCCTAATAGAGAGAAACAGGATCCAGAGGAAGGAACTGAGTTTCCCCTTCTTCTTTGCTAAAGGCAGGCTTCTCAGTTTCCAGCGTCTTTTTTGAGGCTTGCCTCTACCTGCCAGGATCCTCCCCATTCTTCTTACTCCATGGAGAGGGGACCTCAGTTACTAAGCAAAAAAAGGCTATGGTTTAGCTTATGTCCCCACAGGAAAAACACACACAGGACAAACACAAACACATCTTCTTATAGAGGTCATGGAAGGATGGCTTCCTTATATAAATGAAGAAAAATACACCAGAGCATAATACTAATGATAATATTCAAGTCAACTACCTTTCATAAGAACCATCCTCTTTCCTTGGTAAAATATGAATACTCTATATTTGGATTGTTGTTGTTGTTGTTAGGTGCCATCGAGTTGGTATCCAACTCATAGCGACCCTCATAGTGTTTTCAATGGCAGACTGTTTCAGGATTGCCTTGGGAGTGGATTGCCAGGTCCTTCTCCCATTTTTGCAGTGCTGGGAATTGAACTCAGGACTTCAGAGACTGCAGCGCAGCACTCTACCAACTGAGCTAAATCCTAGGAAACCCATATTCAAAGCTACAAATTTCACCTAAATTAATTATAAATTAATCACATGAATTCATTGCATACATTTTAATTTTAATACTGGCCTGTGAGGCCCAAATACAAATCTCTGTTTTATACCCCAGGATAAATTTTACTCGCATCAAATTTTGAAAGCATAAAATCATCTTTCTCCCAAGTGTGTGGAATTATAGATCTAGAGTAAATAAAAGCTTTAGATTGATTAAACTGAAGGAATACATGCATTATTTTATTATCTGCACTCTCCAAATGATTTAAATGGATTTATTCAGCTATGTTAAATAATGCATTACTTTAGCAGCAAATGCAATTTTGCCTATTTTGCATAAAAAAGGAAATTTAAAATACTATTCTAGCCTCAACAAAATTGACAGGCCTACATCAACCACACTAAGGAGAACCCACACAATCAGTTTACCTTCTTTCCAATTTCCTACTCAATCAAAACTTATTTCTTTAGTACTTTAAGTTCAATCTGATTAAGATCTTTGCTTTTACCTATTAAAAATGGTCCCAAGCTTTTTCTATGATAGAGAAATAAGACTTCTCTGGGGAGTTCGGAAGATGACTTTCCAGGTCCAGAAACATAATTTGCTTTTTAGTCACTGTTTTGGGGATAAGATACTTTAAAAAATCATGTAGAGAGTCAGAAGCACAGGAAGATTCCCTTTGTTCTGACATCTGAAAATGATCCTAGAGAAGTTATATGTGTATGTATGTTTGTGCACACATTGATGGAACAAATTGATGTTCTCACAAAGATTGGAAAAGTGTACTGATAGAATAAATTCCTGAAAATGATATGAAAAGAGAAGTTTTGAAAAAAAAATTTGTTTGGGAAAATGATACTACCTGATACTATTTTGAGCCACTTAACAAATAAGGTTTTCCATTAGTTAGTGATTATGTTTTCAGGAATAGGTATGGATTATATAAAGCTATTTTGTTTTCTTTTCTAATTTTGAAAAAAAAATTCCTGAGGTACCACTTTGAAATTAACTATTTTCTTCAAATTAATACATTTTCACATATAAATAGAAATTGATATGCATGATCTATGCATGAGTGATATACTCAGATTTATGAAAGAATCACATCAACTATAATTGGTATGACATTAATAATCCAATCAAGTGGATGTCATCATGTTTAAGACAGCAGACATTTAAATTTAAGGATAAAATCTTTGATGGCAAAATATTATGTTGTATAAAAACAATTCATTGTATTATAAATCTACTTAATTTTTTAACAAGTAAATTTTATCAGTTATTTATACAAGTCTCTATAAAATAACTAAAATACATTTGAAAAATTGTGGAAGAGCAGAAATCAAATGCAGCATTTGTCCCAAACTTCTAAACTCATTCACATGTTACTGCATCTGGTTTAGATAATTAAATATTAATAAACTTGCCTAGTTTTTTATATTAAGGAGATATCAAAATTTTCTGTTCCTATAAAGCAATAAATATGAAATATTTTGCCCTCATTTTCAAAGGAAAGGAAAATGACAGCAGTACATGTTGAAGATTTTATGTAAGCCACAGATAGGTTATAATGAGAAGCCAAAGATGCACCAGCCATCTGAGAAATACTCCAGGGCAATAAGAAGTTTGCTGAAAAGAAGAATCTTTTTTTTTTTTTTTTGGTTCTAAACTTGGGGTGCCATCTGAGCTTATAAAATCTAATGACTCAACAATGTCACAGAGGATGATTTAAGAGCCCTATTGGAGTTTTACCACTGTAATCCATTGCCTATAGCCATACCACTGTGGCTTCCCATCCTGTCAGATCTTGGAAGCTAAGTAGGATCAGCCCTGGTTAATACTTGGATAGGAGACCTCCTGGGAACACCAGGAGCTGTAGGCTTGAGAGAAGAACCCAGCAACCCACTCCCAAAAAACAATCAACCATTGAAAACTCTATGAATAGTAGAGAAGCACTGACAATAGTGTTTCTCCTGTTGTATGTAGGGTTGCTATGAGTCAGGCATGGACTCAATGGCACCTAACAGCAACAAACAACTGTGATCCATTAGACAGAAGTACAAAGGATGTCTTCCAATTTTGCCCTGTGGTACTGACTACCCCACATTTATCCACGTGGCATGTTTCTGAATTAGCTCACTTTCTAGGCATTTTGTTGTTGCTATTGTTTCCCCTGCTTTGACTATCTAATATCAGTTTGAGCTCACTGGAAATGTAACTTGAAACAGGGAAGAATCCTACATTTCTCAGTGCCCTGGGAACATTCTACTTATTATCTTCCATGTAGTTCTCCTCTATGTGCCAACCACTCATCTACATCTTGACTGGGCACATTCTCTCTCTCTGAGATGGAAAGGCCTTTCTGCATTTCCCATCTATGTTACTCAGCTGCTATGTTACTATGACAAAGAAACCAACCAAAACAAATTTAAGGAGGAAGAGATTTATTGGAGGCTTAGAGTTAAGAGGATCAGTCCATAATGGCAGGGTGCCAGGGGTCACAGGGGCAGGGCCTATGATAGATAGCCTCACAGTATGGCAGATCAGAAGCAGAGAGCAGACAGACTCAAACTATGGGTCAAGATAAAACCTCCAAAGGCCACCCCTCAGTGCGTACATTCACAAAGCTTAGAACCACCTTCCCAAGTTTCTATAGCCTCTACAAACAGCACTACCAACTGGGGACCTAAAGTTCAAACACATGACCTTTGGGGCACATTTAGTTCTAAACCATAACACCACCACTCCTGTGAAAGGGTGCTCTGCTCCTAGGAGCACCCACAGAACCTAGAGTGAGATAAAGCCTATCACTTCTGAATGCATGAAACCAAGCCATGTTTGTTTGACTCAAGCTCTGTTGAGCCTATGGCTCATCTGGAGGGCTTGTCAGAATCCAGTGTGGGGGGAAGAAAAAGATTTCTTTACCTCATTCATTACTAGGTTCATGCCTGATGCTCCTAAAGGCAGACAGATTAACAAGAGAAAGACAGGTAAATTTATTTAACACTAGTTTTATGTGGCATGAGAAGTTAAAAAAAAAAAAGAAAGAAAGAAAAGAAAAGCAAAAGAAAAGAAAAGAAAACAAAAGAAAACAAAACAAAACCCAGAGAAACAGGTAAACTCATATTTTTATGCTAGGTTTGATAAGAGTGGAGAAATAGTCATGGAGTAATACAACTAGACAAAGGGTTTTAAATCTAGTGATAGTAAACAAGACCTTTTAGTTCAGATTCTTCTCTACATACCTATGTTTTCAGAGATAAGGATGTTCCTTTCCTAGAGGTACAAGGAAGTCACCTTCTCAGTAGAGAAGGGTAGGGAGAAGGTAAGAATGATCTTCCTATTTCCGCTGTTTTCAAAAAAGCCAAGTGGCCATATCTTGGAGTATTGTGTCCTGAACCCCATCAACAAATTGTTGGATCTCATCCCCAAACATTATGTTTCTAAAAGTCTGAGGTAGAATTCTAAAAGTATCTGCATTTCTAGCAAGCTTCTAGTTTCCCGTTGAGAATCACTGACAAAGACGTTAGACTCTCCAATGGGAAGAAAGATGTGCATCTCTTGGGACCTATGACCTCTTTTGAAGATTTTGTTTTAAAATACTGTGTATTCATGTCTCTAATAATCTTTTTAAATATAGGTATTTCTTTCAGGCTGAACTACCTGGGAAAATATAACCCATGTAACTGCCAGATAAGCAACATATATGTGGAGATAGAAACCCCCAGGTGTCAAATATCACCCTAGATCACCTACAGACATACCATCCCCACCCTGCAAAAGACCATAGGGCCTCTATCATATACATGTGTAGCTTGATGAGGGAAAATATTCTGATAAATGTACAGTTAGATGATTTATCATTGTACTAACATCATACAGTATAGTTACATAAACTAAGATGGCCATGACTTCACTAAGAAATAGCGTCTTATGGGAACACCATCATATATGGTCCACTGTTGATCTAAACATCATTATGAGATACATAGCTATACTCTGAAATTGCCATTGGAACTTCTCTAAGCTCTTTTCTTTGTGGTATGTTCCAGAAGGAAAATTATAAAACACTTTGAGAGTACAAGTAGGGAGAAGGTAAATAAAATATATTTTACATAATCATGTAGACATATGTTGCATTTCTTTCTAGACTTTTTCCCATATTTACATCCTTTTGTTTGTATGATTTCTTAAGAAATTCCTCATAATTAAAATTGTGTTCAATGTACATTTTACCTTATAGAGGCACCATAGGATTTTAACCATTGCTGAATATTTAGATGGTTTTTGATTTATAACCAGAGTAAAAGTCAAGGTCACTGAATGCCCCTTCGTGGTCATATACTGCAATATCTCACTGACTACATGCCCTACTATCTCCCCTGATACTCTATGTCCAGCCACACTGGCCTCCTTGCTATGTCTCAGTACTAACTATTCCTGCTTATTAGAATGTTCTTCTACAAGGTATTTACTTGGCACATTTTATCACATCTTTCAAGGGATTAATGAGGTTGAGTTTAACCACCATATCAAATACTGTGAAAACATTTCTCCACCCTGAACCTCACACCCAAACATTTGGTTCTTCTGATCATTCTTACCTTCATTTTAAAAAGTAATCTACTGTACCAATCACCTTTTAACATTATATAATTTAGTTGTTCTTTATGTTTGATATTCCTTATCTATAAATCCCACAAAGAAAGTGATAACTATGCTTTGTTACTGGATAATGGGATAATGTTCCAAGCATCTCCAACAACCTCTGACATATAGTAAGAACATACAAAAAATTATCTTAATGAATTTTAGCTGTTCCAGATTGAGAGTAAGTTCTAGGTAGAAAATATAACTCAACCATCTACCACATCAATACAATGAGGTTCAGAACTACCTCCAAAATATAGCTCTTGGGTTTTAAAAATGCTTCCTAAAGCATAAGTAGGAAGGCCACTGCCACCTTCTTTTCGCTTATGAGATCATGAGACTCTCATATAAGAGATTCCTTCTCTAGACCCAGAGAAAAAGAACTTCTTTGTCTCAGCTGACACAAAGATTCAGAGAAGACTCTGAACAAGATTTGCTAAGTTTTTCCTACTCAGTTAACCTTAGATCATACTTTTTGTCCTCCAATCATATTTCTCTACAAATATCTATTATTCCTCTTCAAACCTAGTATAAAAATAGAGAAGTTTAACCATTTCTTCTTGCTTCCTTCCTTCCTTTTTAGTTTGAGACAGTCTTTCACTCACTTTGTAGCATCAGGATGGCATAAAACTCATTATAATAGCCCAGGATGGCCTCTCTGATCCTCTTGCCTCCACCTGCCATTATTCCAGGCTTCAATTTTATTTCTTTAGGAAGGCTTCCAGGGTGTCGTGTAAATTTTAATTAAATCTGTATGCTTTTCTCTTACTCTGTCTTTTATTACAGAGACTTCAGCTGTGAAACTAGTACACTCAGAGTAAAAAATATTTTTGTTCCTTACAACAGTGAAAAAATCATGATATTGTTGTCAAATTATTTTGGAGCTTCACATTATTTCCAAGTTGATACCTCAAAAGTCAATTTACTTCACTAAACAGTTTGTACTGGTCCCTACCTTGCCATGTGTGCCTGGATGCCTTCTGATCTTCATTCTTTGTCCACATGTGGCTTTTGCTACATATGCTTGGTCTTGGTAGTGAGGACACAGGTGAGGAAGATCCCTCTCATCCTCATTATACACACTACATTCTCTTGCTTTTTGTCTTAGCATTCTATCCTTGTCCTATCCAAATGTGAGTACTACCTTTGGACTTGGAACACCAACAATTTTCCTCCAAATTAGATGGGCACTTTCATAGAAACCAAAATTATTTACTTTAAAAAATGGATATAGGGGAGGGGCGATGTGAAAAAGGAAAAGTAATATGTTGATAAGAAATTTAAAATAATATAAAGGTTTTTATACTCTTAACATTCAAAATGGAGTGAAATAGACAAAATGTCTTTAATATCCACTCATTCAGTAACATCAAAAATTAGTTGTAGCATTACTTTAGATTTATAGTTGGCCTTCTATATTTGTGAATTCTACATCTGTGGATTCAACCAACAATGGTATAAAATATTCTGAAAAAAAACTGTATCTGTACTGAACATGTACAGACTTTTTCCTTATCATTCTTCCCTTAAACAATACGGTATAACAATTACTTTTACATAGCCTTCACATTGTGTTAGGCATTATAAGTAACCTGGAGATGATATAAGGTGTGTGAGAAGATGTGCCTAGCTTATATGCAAATACTATGTCATTTTATATAAGGGACTTGAGCATCCTCGAATTTTTGATCCTAAGGAGTCCTGGAAATAAATCCCCTCAGATTCTGAGAGATAACTGTGTTTTAGCATATCTGTGAATATCTGGGGAGGGAGAAAGGGCTGTGGATAGAGCTAGAATATTCAGAATTATTGAAAAATTCCATTTTTAAAGGAAACAACATATTATATGAGACTACCAAAGATAAATTCTGTTATTAAGTATCTATGAAGAAATTTCCAGTGACTAAACTTACAACACCTGCAGCCATAGCCCTGTGGAATCCGATCCCGTTAGATCTCAGAAGCTAAGCAGGGTCGGGCCTGGTCAGTACCTGGATGGGAGACTGCCGGGAACAGGTGCTGTAGGCTTGGGAGAAGGACCTGGCAACCCCCTCCCAAAAATCAATCTGCCATTGAAAACCCTATGAACAGCAGAGAAGCACTGACAATCGTGTTTCCCCTGTTGTACAGAAGGTCGCTATGAGTCGGATTCCGACTCGACGGCACCTAACAACAACAACAACAACAAACATATAACATTTTTTTCAAAATAACATTCTCATTTTGTTCTGAAAGCAAATCCAAATGCATTTTCAGCATTTCTGAAAGTATGAAAAATAGTCCTGAAGAGCTACCTCATTTATCACTTTTGCAATTAAGATAGTTTCTTCCTCTTTTATACTTGTTTTGAAGAGGTGATAGAAGGAAGCCAGGATGAAGCTGCATATCACACAGTTTGTACCTGAATGTTATGGATATGAGAACATCACAGGGGATATCAAGAAGCTACATGCAATTAAAGTCATATGCCAATTAGTGACCCGGACATACACTGAAATGAATCGTTAGACAATTTAATCACTGTGCAAATATTGTAGAGGACACTTAGACAAACTAAGAATCCTATGATGTCACTAGACAATACAATAACTATGAGATCACGATCATAATGCAGTACGTTATTGACCAGAATGTGTTACAAAGCACATGACTAAAATGAATTGTTGTTATGCAGCTTATGTTCTCCTTAGGAAATGGGAAAGATATTAACTGCATGGGAAAAAAATTTACTAAGATCTAAGTTTTTACTCAGCTCTTGTATGTATAGGGAAAACACTGAACCCTTCCAAAATGTCGAAAGGTTGGGTAAGCCTGTCATATGTCATGCTAATGGATCTTCTGTTCCCTTATTACCTGAAGTAGCTCTGATTAATGAAAGACAAGCCATGAATGATACAAGTGATTACACCACATAAGTTAGGCTGCAGACAGGCCATGGCTTGATTAGATTCTGGAACAAACACCTCCTCTCTCTTGGGGCATGGCTGTCCAGAGCAGAGTGGGCATCTGTTAAATAGTGGCATATTTCACCATGAAGGCAACCAATGCTAGCACAGAATTTAACACCTGCATTCCCAGAGTTGCCTTGAAATCTACTCCACCACCTCAAATAAAAATAAGAACAAAGGCATAAGCATGAAGGCAAACTTTAAAATGAAAAGGAAGGATTTAATATGATGGAGAGTCTCAAATGTTAGAGGCCATGGACAAACACAGATATGTTTCTAATCTTAGGTATGATAAGCTTTTATACCTTCCAATTTGTAAATATTCTTAACAACCTATTTTTTTGTACCTAATAGGTCATTGACTTTGGCCACATGTTCCTATTTTCAAGGAAAAAGAAGGAAGTCATCCAGAGCTACAGATCACAAGGACCAATGAGGTACAAGATTTTATTTTATCATGCTCATCTTTTTAGACTTCTATTGTCAGGTTGTGAGGATGCAGTTTGTATTAACATTTTTCTACTATATATCTGCTACCGCCACAGAAGGCCCAACGTTTTCTATCCATGAGTTTAAGGACTAATCATTTGTCTGCCTGTGGAAAGAAACCTTATGAAAACCCCTTTTCTCATGAGCAGTAATAATTTTAAGGGCAGTCTGAATACTCTTTGCAAGCAAAGTCAGGTTCTGCAAGCAAAGTCAGGGAAACACCTGATCCTTACTTATAAAATATAATAAAATGACCTCCATATATTGCCTTTAGAGTTGTACTGACCAGGGTTTAGCTAACAAATTCTTTAATTGTGGCTGAAGGCCAACATCACCTTTCCTACTCCTATTGTGGTTAATAGTTTTGACACTTGGATTTATCAAAAATTCTGAGGGCAAAACAAGGCCCTTCAAAAGGCCCCACTCTCTCTCTGGGTGTTTTTAATGTCCTGATCATTGTTAGCAAATGTGATAGCATACATAAAGACTCAGAAGAATGTTATCTGAATTTTAAGCATTTAACACTCAGACCATAAATTAAACAAAGGAATATAAGAGCTTAGAAAGTGGAGGTATAGCCTATGCTGACAAAAGAGTTTGTAGCAGTTTTGGGCACATACAGGAAAAGTTTTCACAGAACAGTCATTAGCTGCCCAATAAATAGAGGAATGTGAATAACATTAGGAGTTCACAGCCACTGTGAACTGAGGTGTTGTGAACAGGGAACAGGGCTCTGAACAGGGCTCAGAGACACAAGACATAAGCTGCTTCCACATATGAGGAGATTTTTCATAAAATCAAAGACTGCACATGAAGGGCAGGAATTCAAGTTATAACTAAATATTTAGCTATAGGTTTCATGATATCTCAGTGTATTTTAAAACTATGCTTACATAAAGGAAAAAATGAATTTTTTCAAAAAATAACTTTATCAAAAAATTCTAATTTTATAGCATATTGATTAATGTTACTTTAGAACAATTAAAACAAACTAAAATTTTAACCTGGGTGTGATGGTGTATGCCTACAATCCCAGCATTCAGGGGGCTTTGACAGGAGGATGGTGAGTTTGAGGCCATCCTGGGACTAATAGGTAGTGAGTTCCAGACCAGTCTGGGCTATGTAGCAAGACCCTGTCTCAAAATAAATAAGCAATCGAAGAAGACAAAAAAAAAATTAAAAATGAGAGTAATTGTTTCCTGGAACATTGGTATGATTGATTGTACAGATTATGTTCTTAGTCATGTGGAACACAAGCATGATCACCATATAAAAAGTTCTAAAATCCAAGCTGGGCTCAGTGGCACACACCTGTAATCCCAGCGGCTCGGGAGGCAGAGGCAGGAGGATTGCAAGTTTGAGACCAGAGGCAGTCTGGGTAACTTAGCGAGACCCTGTTTCAAAAAGTAAAAAAAAATGGGCTGGGGGTGCAGCTGAATGGTCCAGCACTTGCAAAGCATGCAAGCATGAAGCCCTGGATTCAACCCCCAGTACAGAAAAATAAAATCTTATTCAAGTATCCTTTAAAATAAAGTCAAAGAGATCAAGTGGAAATAATAATGAACTTGGATATGTGAGGCTCAAGTTGCAGTCTGTATTCCATTTGTTCAAGTATAACTCAGGGTAGAGGAAAAAGTATGATGAGATGAAAATTATTGTTAGGATCCATCAAGTCGTGTCTGACTCATAGGGTTTTCAATGGCTGATTGCTTTGAGATTGCCTCAGAAGTGGATTGCCACGTCCTTCTCCCATTTTTGTGGTGCTGGGAATAGAACCTGGGACCTCAGAGACTGTAGAGTGGTGCTCTACCAACTGAGCTAAATCCCACCCCTGAGATGAGAATTAGGGGGCACAATCTTCAGACATCACTTCATTTGGAGAGGAAAGGAAAGATGATAAAAATACACAGGAAGCAGAACCAAGAAGAGTTGTAAAGTCAGATACAATGCAGGATGACAGAGGGGCATGGGAAAAGCAAGGGGTTGTGAATACTCTTAGGTTTATGGCTTGGGCCAGGGACTGGATAATGTCACCATTCACCAAGATTCCCAAAAGAACAGCAATTGGTGGAGGCAAAATTAATTTAGTTTTAGACCCATTGGGGTTGAGAGTACTTGTAGGTTTTTGTACATACCTGTATATTTTCGATTGTAACCCACACTCTTTCAAGAGTTTTAGAGGGCTAAAAAAAAACAGGTATGGATTAGTATTCCAGGCAGACTGGATTTGAATAAGAGATCTCTCAACCATGATCTAATCTACATGCAATTCTAATCCACATCCGATTTTGTAGCTTAAAATGCTTGAAGGTTGTGGTTTACAATTGAGAATATATGGTAGTTTTTAAAAAGTCCTTACAAAAGATAAAGATTTCAGGGAAAAGATAATCAAATAAATGTAAAAGGTTTTTGACCATTTCAACATTTATATGTATCTGTATTGTAAAAGGTGAATACTACATTTGTTTGTATAAGAGTTATAGACCTTATTTTTAAAAGTGGAATGCTATTGCAAGCCAATGGCCCTCTGAAATTCATCTGTCAGTGATGGCAGCAAAGTCAAGCATAAAGGCTCCCAACTACCAAAAGAATTTAGCCATTTGTCAAGAAGAAATAAAGGAAGCAATCTGCCAAGTACTGCCCCCTTGTGCTCAGAGAGTGACAAATGCAAATGTGGGATTGCAAAATGTCAACATCAATAAATAGCATTATTATAGCTAAAAACTGAACCTCAAGCTTTTGTTTTATACTTGAGATCATTGGGGACCACAGAATGACTTGACCAAAGTCATAGGGCTCCCTGACAGAAAAGCAGTACTAGAATTGCAATTTGACTTCCTAGGCTAAATTCTTTCCTTGATATCAAATTCTACTTCTTATGAATAGGTTTCAAAGATTCACAGGACACATTCCTAATATACACACTTTGCTCATGTTTCAGTTATATGAGAACCCATAATACAATACAGGGAGAAGCTCCCTGAGGTCTTATGCAGTTGTATAACTAATCTACCACTAAATAAAAGGCAAATTTTGGAAAAATATTATATACAAATATGTCACCAAAAAACTCAGAAAGAAATCAATCATAAAACCTAAATTACTTTGAGTACATATGTTCACACAGTTCTAGGAGTGAATAATTAACTCAAGCTAAATGAGGAGTGTAAAATCTGGCTTTCAAGTATTTTTCCACTTAACTACCTTGAGACAAAGAGATTTCAATAAAGAACTAGGGTTTTCCTTAAAGTCTCTCTGATTTTGATCAATTTTATATTTTCTTTACACTCACACTCACACTGGCATCAAACTGAGTTTTATTCTTTACATATTCTCTTCTATGAATCACTACTTAATTTATTATAGAGGACATAATTGTTGTTGTTAGGTGCCTATGAGTCCCGTCCATCACAGAGCCACCCTATGTACAACAGAACAAAACATTCCCCAATTCTGTGCCAGGCACACTATCTTTTTTATGTTTAAGCTCATTGCTACAGACACTGTGTCAATCCATCTAGTTGAGGATCTTTCTTTATTTCATTAACCTGTCACTCTCACAAACATGATGTCCTTCTCCATGGATTGGTCCATCCCTCCAGACAAAATATCCAAAATACGTAAGAGGCAATCTAGTCATCATAGCTTCCAAGGAACACTCTGGATGCAGGTACTCTAGGACAGATCTGTTGATTCTTTTTGCAGTCCATAGTATATTCAATATTCATCTCCAGCACCATAGTTCAAAAGCATCAATTCTTCTCCTGTCTCCCTTATTCAACGTCCAGCTTTCACAACCATAAGATGCAACTGAAAATAGCATGACATCTTTGTCTTCAGTGTTATATCTTTACTTTTCAGCACTTTAAAGAAGCCCTTTGCAACAGACTTTCTCAGTGCAATGCATTTTAATTTCTTAACTGCTGCTCCTGTGGGTGTTGACTGTAGAGCCAAGTAAAGCAAAATCTTGGACTACTTCAATCTTTTCTCCATTTATCATGAAGTTGCATACTGACCCAATTGGAGGGATTTTTGTTTTGCTGATGTTGAGGTGCAATCCATACTGAAGGCTATGTTCTTTGATCTTCATCAGCAAGTGTTTCAAATCCTCTTTCAGCAAGCAGAGATGTGTCATTTGCATAAGGCAGTTTGTGAATGAGTTTTCCTCCAGTCAAAATGCCATGTTCTTCTTCATAAAGTCCAATTTGGATTATTCGCTCAGCATAAAGATTGAATAGGTATGGAGAAATGATATAACCCTGACACATACCTTTCTTGACTTTAGACAATGTTTTCTTTTTCTGTTTGAAGGACTGCCTCCTGGTCCATGTATAGATTCCATGTGAGTACAATTAAGTGCTCTGGTATTTCCATTCTTCACAATGTTATCCATAATTTGTTATGATCCACACAGTCAAATGCCTTTGCATAGTCAATAAAATATAGACTGACATCTTTTTGGTATTCTCTGCTTTGGGCTAATATCCACCTGACATCAGCAATGATGACCCTGGTTCCATACACTCTTCTGAATCTGGATTGATTTTCTGGCAGTTCCCTGTCTATATACTGCTACAGATGCTTTTGAATGATCTTCAGCAAAAATTTACTTGTGTGTGATATTGATGATATCATTTGATAATTTCCACATTCAGTTGGATCCCTTCTCTTTGGAATAGGCACAAATATGGATCTCTTCCATTTGGCTGGCCAGGTAGTTGTTTTCCAAATCTCTTGGCATAAACAAGTTAGCACCTCCAATGCTGCACTAGTTTGTTTAAACATCTCTATTTGTATTCCATCAATTCCTGGAGGTTTGTGTTTCACCAATTCCTTCAAGGCAGCTTCTACTTCATCCTTCAGTACCATTGGTTCATGATCACATGCAACTTCTTGAAATGGTTGGTCATCAATTCTACTTGGTATAATAACTCTGCATATTCCATCCATCTCTTTTTGATATTTCCTGCATTATTATTTTCCCTATAGAATCCTGTTGGGATTCCCATGGGGATAGAGAGTACTCCAAACATGGCCAGTCCCAGGAGCTCATCTAGCCTACTTAGAATCCTATGGGGCAGATAGCAATGGGTCACCTTTGCTATACATCCAGGTATCTCAATCTTCCTCCTTCCCATTGAGTGGGCCAAGATGGCACCCAAGGTATGGTAGCATCTAAAGCTCTCCTGGTGCCTGACTGGTCATTTATGATCCAACCTTATTCCCTGATTGGCTGGCTATCAGGCCATATAAACTCCAGAGCTCAAAGATCAGCAGCCATTCTGAACATCATCCAAGAAAAGTTCACTGGGTTCTTGCAGTTCCTTAAGGGCCCAAGGCCCATTTATTCATCTGCCTAACCTAGCCTTCAGCCTTCCTTCAACCTGCCTTCATCTACTTCAACCCACCTGCCACCTCTATTTGACCCCAACCTCTACAATGCTGCCGTTGTAGAGGTCCTACAGGGACCTACAGTTTTGTGAGGCAAGACTCTGGGAGTCAAGCTCAAGGCTCCAAAGTGGCGAACACTGTGAGATGGAAGAGCAATGACACCTGGGAGGCTCTGCCCCAGTGGCAGAGACAGCAGCTGAGTGCTTTCCTTCTCCAACTCCCCTTTCCCCTCTTCCTAATCCTCCATGCCTTTCCCCTCCTTTGTGAATAAATCAGTCCTTCTATCCTACGCATGATGCTCTGTTCTTTGGCCACAGCCTCACCACTGGGTACAATGTCGGGGCACCCACCTCTTGCTTCCACCCATAACACACAGAGAAACCCCAGGAAGAACCCGACAGAATCCTTCATTATTGCTACTTGAGGTTTGAATTTTTTTGTCTATTCCTTAAGCTTGAGAAAATGAGTATGTTCTTCCCCTTTGGTTTTCTATCTCCAGCTTTTTGCACATCATTATAATATTGATTTTTGTCTTCTCGTGCTGCCTTTTTAAATCTTCTGTGTAGTTCTTTAAATTCCTCATATCTTCCTTTTTCTTTAGCTGCTTGACATTCAAGGGCAAGTTTCAGACTCTCTTTTGACATGTAATTTTTTTTCCTGTCTTTTTAATAGCTTTTAGCTTTCTTCATGAATGATGTCTTTGATGTCCCAAAACTTATCTGGTCTTTGATCATTAATGTCAATGCATCAAACCTGTCTTGAGGTGATCTCTGAAGCAGGTAGGATATACTCAAGGTCATACGGTGGCTTTCATACACTTGTTCTAATTTTCTTCAGTTTCAGTTTGAACCTGCATTGAACAATTGATAGTCTAATACACAATCAGCTACTGGTCTTGTTCTGATGATATTAAGCTTTTCCATCATTTCTTTCCATAAAGGTAGTCAGTTTAGTTGCTGTATGTTCCATATGGTAACTTCCATGTATAAAGTCACCATTTATGTTGGTGAAAAAATGTATTTGCAATGAAAAGGTCACTGGTCTGACAAAATTCTATTACTTGATCCCCAGAACTGTTTCTAAAACCAAGGCCACATTTTCCAGCTATTGAGCCTTCTTTCTTTCCAACTTTTGCATTTCAGTCACTCATAATTATCAGTACATCTTGATTGCATGTTCCATCTATTTCAGATTACAAAAGCTGGTAAAAATCTTTCCTATCTTCATTTGTAGCCTTTGTGGTAGGTGTGTAAATTTAAATAATAGTCTTGTTAATTGCCCTGCCTTGTAGGTATATGGATATTATTCTATCACTGATAGTATTGTACCTTAAGATAGATCTCAAGATGTCTTTTTTGATGACGACTGCAACCCCATTTCTCTTTAATCTGTCATTCTTGTCATAGTAGACCATATAATTATATGGTCTGATTCAAAATGGCCCATGCTGTCCCATTTTAGCTCACTGATACTTAGAATGTTAATGTTTATATGCTCCATCTTGTTTTGATGATTTTTAATTTTTGTAGATTCATAATACATACATTCCACATTGCAGTTATTAATGGATGTTTACAGTTGTTTCTTCTCATTTTAAGTAGTGCCACAGCAGCAAATGGAGGTCCCTGGGTCTTTACTCCTTTCCCATCATTAAGGTAGATCCTAATTTAAGGAGACAACTCTTCCCCAGTTGTCTTTTGGGTAACTTCCAACCTCAGGAGCTCTTTTTTAGGCACTATATGTGACAGTGTTTCTCTGCTACTCATAGGGTTTTCTATGGCTATTTATTTCAGGAGTAGGTAAGCCCTGTCCTTTTCCCTAGTCTGTCTTAGTCTGGAAACTCAGTTGAAACCTATCTACTGTGGGTGACCCTGCTGGTGTCCATAATACCAGTGTTACAGTTTTCAATATTACAGCAACATGTAAGCCCCCACAGTATGGCAAAGTGACAGAGACATGGGGGATAATATGTGTGTGGTAACATTCTCCTCCCATTATTGTTATTGTTAGGTGCCATTCAGTTATATCTGACTCATAGTGACCTTCATAGGGTTTTCAATGCCTGATTGTTTCAGGATTGCCTTGGGAGTGGATTACCACATCCTTCTCCCATCTCCTCCCATAATAGCCTCTAAATTCATCTCTACAATATATTCAAGGAAGTTACCGTCAATCCATTGACATATATAATTAAATTTATTTGCCCTTTTGATTGAGCTGAACCAACTGGCAATTCTTTTATATATTAAAAGCATATTTCCACCCCTAAGTTCCAAGGTTGCGTGTAATGACCTAATAACTAATCCATTTGAAAAATGGAAAAATATGCATTTTTAATAGCATCACACATACATCACACATGCAAATTGAAGGAAAAAATGTTTTCTTGGTTTCTTTACAAAATTATTGTAAACCATAAACACTTCCCAAACTATAACTAATAAAATCAAGGAGGACACTTAATTAGCAATTAATCTGATTAACATTCCTTGGAGATTAATTTGTTTTACCAGATGGCCTTCATAAAAATAATTCTTAGAGGATTTCTTTAAAAATCAGCTAAGCTAATTATAAGCTCCAGGAAGAGTTAGAAATTTTAACAATAATACCAAGAATAAATGAACTTGTTTACATTGTAAGTCTTTAAGATATCACCAGGAAGTAAAGACTGGCAAAGGGGGGTTTATGGACCTGTTCAATGACAACTCAGCCAAGGACTGAGACTAGTTTGTTTCAAGGATAAAATCTAGAAAGTGAATCAGATAGATGCTAGAGGTGAGCAAGCTGTGTAAGAAGCAAATCCCAAATTAGACATTGGGAAACTAGGCTGGACCAATACCAAGGGAAGTTCCCAATTACTAAAAAAGCAGGCATGGAGCCCACAAAGATTTCTACTGAATGTCTGCCTGGCAGGCACATCAAATAATTTTGCCATAGGGCCACAACTAAAGGACTTTCATCATGATAGCACTTGGAGACACCTTTCCCAAGCTGTCATGAATTCTCTCCTACTCACAAAAAAACTCTACTTCTACCACAAACCTAATTTGTTGTTGTTGTTGTTAGGTGCCGTGGAGTTGGTATCCAACTCATAGCGACCCTCATAGGGTTTTCAATGGCTGACTGTTTCGGGATTGCCTTGGATTGGCAGGCCCTTCTCTCATTTTTGCGGTGCTGGGAATTGAACTCGGGACCTCAGAGCTCTACCAACTAAGCTAAATCCCAGCCCCACAAACTAATTTAGAAGCCTCTTATTCATGTTCTTAAGAGGATTTGCTTCTACCAAAATCTTTATTTTCTTTCTGAAACAGTCTATATTTCCCAACCTGTACTGTAGATAGGCATAGTGATGACATTGAGTTATGGTCAATGAAGTATGGGAGAAAATGACGCAGTCTAATACTTAGTACCAGCTCATAAAGATTTACCTTATATGTCATGTCTTTCCCCATTTTCTGGTTGACAGGAAAAGACTACAAGGTCCTAAAGAGGGGGTCATTGATGACTATGGGTAAGGTTCCCCTAGTCATGAATACCTGCAAGGAACTGCTATATCAGAAAGAAATATTTATCATGTTAAAGCAAGCACAAGAGTATTTGAAGATTTGTTTATTACTATAGTATTACTTATGCTTTATTCATTCATCTGTTCATCTAATTTCATCCTTATGACATTTTGTTATAAACTGGGTGTATAGGCACACTTCTATAATCCCAATGACCTAGAAGGCAGAGGCAAAAGGATAATGAGTTCTAGGCCAGAGGCAGCTTGTGTAACTAAGTGGAGACCTGACCCAATTAAAAAATTAAAAAATGGACTAGATTTGCAGCCCAGTGGTAGAACACTTACAAAAGTATGTGCAAGGCTCTGGTTCAACTCTCAAGTATCAAACAACAACAAAATTTTGTTGTAGTGGTATTTTTATCCTAATTTATCAAATGAGTAAAATAGTTAAATCAGGAATTTGATCCAAGGTCTACCACACTTTGGAACTATTCTCACTTAACCAAGTGGCCTGGTAGATAGAATATGAGTCAATGAAGACATATGTTATGTTTTTAAATCAATTGATGTGAAATCCAACAACAGAAATTAATCATTTTCAGTGAACAATTAAGTGGCTTTCATTGAGTTCAGAATGTACAATCTCTGTCCAATGTATAGGATATGAAGATTTTTTCCCATTCAGTGGGGATTTTCTTGACTCTGTTGATTGTTTCCTTTGCTATGCAGAAGCTTTTTAGTTTCATGTAATTCCATTCATCTATTCTTATTGCAATTTCTTGAGCAATTGGAGTCTTACTAAATGCTTTTCTATCCCTATATGTTAGAGCATATTGCCTATCCTTTCTTCTATTAATTTTAAAGTTTCTGGTTTAATGTTGAGGTCTTGTGCAAATTGAGAGATGCAGATCAGTTTTCAATTTTTTGCAAGCAGATATCCATGATTCACAGCTCCATTTATTGAAAAGGCTATCCTTTCTCCAATTTACCTGCTTTGCTCCTTTGTCAAAAATCAGGTGGCTATAGATGCATTGATGTGTCTCTGGATATTCTATTCTGTTCCATTGGTCTTCAGGCCTATTTTTGTGCCAGAATTTATAAAGAACTCAAGAAAGAAATACCCAAGAAAACAAATAACCCAATACACAAATGGGCAAAGAAACTGAACAGGCAGTTCTCAAATGAAGAAGCCCGCAAAGCCATGAAACACATGAAAAAATGCTCAAGATCCCTAGCCATTAGGGAAATTCAAATCAAAACAACTGTGAGATTCCACCTTACTCCAGCAAGAATGGCCAAGATTTATAAAACAAATAACAACAAATCCTGGCAAGGCTATGGAGAAAAGGGAACCCTCTTACACTGCTGATGGAGCTGTAAGCTGGTTCAACTACCTTGGAAATCAATATGGAGGTACCTTAGAAAACTAAAAATAAACCTACCATATGACCCAGCTATAACACTATTGGGAATATGCCCAAAGGGAGATGAGGCATCACACCACAGAGACACCTGCATCTCCATGTTCAATGCAGCACTTTTCACAATAGCAGGTATATGGAATCAACCAAAGTGCCCATCAATAGAAGAATGGATAAAAAAAAATTATGGTACACATACACAGTGGAATACTACTCAGCAATCAAAAATAATAGATAATGTCAGTTGCAGCAAAATGGATGGAATTGGAGAAAATTATCTTAAGCGAACAAACACAAGCCCAAAAAGAGAAATACCACATGTTCTCACTCATATGTGGGAGCTGAATCAAATTTAAAAGGAGGAAAAAATCTTATATAAAAATTGAAACATAATAAGAAGCTAATGTAAATTTAGCAGAGAAGGGACAATTTAAGGGGCGAAAGAAGGAGGAAAGGATCTAGCAAAAGGAAGTGATGATGGGAGAATGCAGGAGAGGGAGGAGGGACAAGGAGGAGCAAGGAATGAGAGAGAGGGAGACCTCTAAATAAACATCCCAACTTTAATAGTTTGGGAAATAATTATAATAATTCCAGCAATACCAGAGGATGGTAATAATGCAAATGGACTGGATTATTCATGTAATACTGCTGACAATGTTAAAAGATAGATCACTACAGAAAGAAGTGTGGACTTAAATCATAATTGGGATGCGAGGGTATACAGAAAAATATTCCCACAAAACTACATGCAAGTAGAAGAGAGGTCATTGGTGGGGATGGGAGAAGGGGGAGGAGGGGCACAAGAGGGTAAGGGGGAAGTTATCTACAATGCATAATGAAATACATATATGGAAATGTCACAATGAAATACATGTCAGAATGAAGCACATTTTTACATTAAAAATTTTCAATATAAAAGAGTGTACAATCTTATATCTGTCTAGTTACAAAATATTTCATCACTTCAAAGGGAATCCCATGTCTACTAAGTAATTACTTTCCACTTCTCCCTCCTCCAGGCACTGACAAATAATAATCTGATTTCTATATCCATGGGTTTACCTATTCTAGATCTTTCATATAATTGTTCTCATACTACTGTGTCTGGATTTTTTGAGATTCAATCCCAATGTAGCACATATGAGTATTTTGTTCCTTTTTATGGTTAAAAAACACATATTGTATGCTATAATTTTTTAACTATTTCCACTCAGACTATTATGGAAGTGCTTTCGTGAACATGCATGAACAAATATCTGTTTGAGTGCCTGTTGTCTATTCTTTTAATTACCTAGAAGTGGAAATTATAAGCCATAAAGTAAATCTTTGTTAAGGATTTTGAGGATCTGATAAACTGCTTTCCAAAGAAGCTGCACCACTGTCTTATCAGCATTGTTCATTATGCTGTCACATACTTCTAAGCTTTTCTTTATGGTTCTTTTTATTAATTTTTAGTTAATGTACAAATTAATTTGTTTCACTATGACATTTCCATACATGTGTATCATTGGACTTTGCTCATGTCCATCTCCCCATTACCCTCATATGTCCTCCCACTCCTGGTGATCCCCTTACTCCCCACAAATGACCCACCTTCTGCTTGCATGTATGTGGGTGTGTGGGTGTGTGTGTGTGTGTGTGTGTGTGTGTGTGTGTATGGATTCTGCCTATAAAAGAAAACATGGACATATGTCTTTCTTTCAGCTAAAAATCTCTATTCCCACTCATTCTGATGAACTCTTCTCATTCTTCAATACCTAGAAAAACTGTCACTTCTTCTCTGGAGTCTTCCCTTATTTCTTCAGGCAGAATCAATTGTTCTTTCCTCTATGGTCTCATAATATTCTATACACAGTGTTAGATATTCTACTTGTCTCATGAAGTTTTCTCCCAAAATAGGTATCTTATCTTATTATTGTATTCTCAGGCTACAGCAATTGTTTCTGACAATAAGGAAATACAACATAAATATTTCTTAAATTAAATCACCAATCTATTAGGAAGTTAATGAATAGGAATTATCATTGGTCTGTAGACAAATGGGAAGAAGAGATTTCCTACTGAGCAATTCAAGATAATAGATTCAAATGAGAGAAGGGACAGAATTAGTTTGGGAATCATCAGTGATATATATTTTCCCAAATTTAGTTTTTTCCTTTCTCTTGCTAGAGGGAAGAAAGAATAAAAAGAGGAACTGGAGGAGATGACTTCTACAGACTTTCCCTGGGTTGGGTAGCTTGAGCAAGGTAATCAGTCAGTGTGTCTCTGTCCTCCTAACTGCTTTTTATCTTACAATAAGACTTTTTTCCAACTGATTATTGAACACAAGAATTTGTATGGAAAATAACTCTGCATTTTCAATGAAAAAAGCCTCCTAATACATACAAATTGTCCCCTATAATATTCCATCAGGTTATAAAGTAGCAATTATAAAGAACAGTTTTATGTGTAGGAATACAGACCAATTTTATTGAGTGTGTCTGTTACCACATTGCTTTTTTATGGAGAAAAGTGAAGAACTCAAAATCCGCAAAGGGAAGTGAAAGCTGCTTATGAGTTGAAGAGCAATTGTGTACGATATAACTTTCCAAGCTTTGGGAAGATCAGCAAAGCACAAGAAGGCCTAACCAAGCCAGTCTGTCCCAAAAGGACTCAGTGCATTCCTGAGGATTTCACTATAATTGCAGAACTCTGAGTAGGGACCATGGAGTCCAGGATGGAATGAGCACTGGACATGTGTGCTAAAGGAAGTTAATCCTAAGAGTCAATTTTGCAGCCAATGAGAGAGGAATGTCTACATTTCTTTTATTTGTCGCCTTTAAAACAAACATGAAATTCAGTTGACCTTCTTCCTTGAACCTAAATGTTTGATATTTGGCAAGAAAGTGGACTTCAACTATAAATAAGCCATTTATGGAGTGTAAATTCCAATGTGAATGACCTTCATCTTTAGCATTTGGAAGTTTGAGCAGTATGTTCACAAAGCAAAATTTTGCTTGCATTTTTTAAAGAAACAGTATGTTAAGAGCTATATTTTCTTAGTATATTTACCCTTAGCCTCAGTAATATTACTGCTAATTAAACTTTGCAAAATTAAATATGACTGATCAAATGTGAATGATGATCTCACTGACATCACACTGAGGCAACTAAGTCATTAATATTTACTATCTCCCAGTAAGTTCTTCATGGGTAAACACTGTAAAACAAGAATCATGGGATTCATATGATGACCAACTGAGAAAAATCTTTCAGGTAAAACTCATCAATAGTTATTGAAACTATTGAGTAAAAAGTTTGATAATAAAAATATTTACAGTCCCTCAGAGGATCTCATTATGTCCATCAACTCAGGAGGTGTAGGCAGGAGAGTTACAGGGTCAAAGGCAGAGAGAACCTGCACAACTTAACAAGACCCTGTCTCAAAATAAAAAAAGGTGGGGGCTGAGGATGCATCTCAGTGGTAGAGCACTTGCCTAGCACATGTACTGGGCCCAAACCCCCACTTAAAAAAGAAAAAAAAAGTATTATTCTATATTGATTAGCTTGTGCATTTCTGTGAACCAGCATACCTGATAGTAAAACTTAAGGAAGAAAAGATTTATTTTACCTCACAGTTTCAAAGCATCTCTCATAGAAGTAGGGAAGGCATAGCAGAACAGGGACAGGACTACATGGCAGAGAAGAAATCTTCATATTATGGCAGAAAGGAAAAGAGAGAACTTACTGGAGAGGGAGACTGGGTATTACCTTCTAGGACTGCTTCAGTGGCCTACTTTACCAAGTTATGACCCACCTCCTAAAAATGTCACAGCTTCCCAAAACAGCATCACCACTAAGGACCAAGTATGCAAACATGTGCCTTGGGTAGCATCTTATATTCATACCATAACACCCTCCAAAAGAAATTTATTAATTACAAAATGAATATAAGAGTTTTATAAGGGTAAAACCTGGACGATACCATCCTTATCAGGTTCTCAAAGTTACCATTAGTAGCAATAAGACAAATCAATATCTCATATCTCCTGATATGATTCACCAAGAAGGATATAGCATCACTCCAAGCTATTCATAGTGCAAATGTGTAACCTAAATATAGCCACTCCCATACATCTGTCAGTTTGCCATTCTGTGGGGGCCTTTGTGTTGCTATGAAGCTGAAAGCTATGCCACTCATATCTCAGATACCAGTAGGGTCACCCATGGTGGACAGGTTTCAGCTGAGCTTCCAGACTAAGACAGGCTAGGGAGTAGGACCAGGCAAACCACTCCCAAAAACACTAGCCATGAAAACCCTATGAATAGCAAAGAAACACTGTCAGATATAGCACCAGAAATGAACACCCCAGGTTGGAAGGCACTCAAAAGGTTTCTGGGGAAATTATGCCTCCTCAAAGTAGAGTCTGTGTTGATGACAGAAATGGAATAAAGCCCCAGAGACCTCCATTTGTTGATATGGCATAACTTAAAATGAGGAGAAACAACTGTAAGTATCCATTAATAATTGGAACATAGAAGGTGCACAATGTGAATCTAGGAAAATTGGAAATCATTAAACGATAAGAGGAGCACATTAACATTGACATTCTAGCATCAGTGAGCTAAATTGGACCAGCACAGGCCATTTAGAGTCAGATAATCATATGGTCTACTATGCAGGGAATGACAAACTAAAGAGAAATGGGGTTGTATTTATCATCAAAAAAGATATCTTAAGATCTGTTCTGAAATACAATGTTGTCAGTGATAGAATAATATTCATACAACTACAAGGAAGGCCAGTTATTATGACTATTATTCAAATTTATGCACCCACCACTAAGGCCACAAATATAGTGAAGATTTCTACCAGCTTCTGCAATTTGAAATATATCAAACATGCAATCAGGACATACTGATAATTACTGGTGACTAGAATGCAAAAGTTGGAAACAAAGAAGGTGGCTCAATAGTTGAAAAATATGGTCTTGGTGACAGAAATGATGCTAGAGATCACATGATAGAATTTTGTCAGATCAATGATCTTCTTATAGCAAATACATTTCTTTCATCAACATAAATGGTGACTATACACATAGATTTCACCAGATGGAACACAAGGAACCAAATTGACTATATTTATGGAAAGAAATGTTGGAAAAGTTCAATAGGAAATGTCAGAACAAGACCAGTTGCTGATTGTGGATAAGACTCTCAACTGCTCATATACAAACTCAAACTGAAACTGGAGAAAATTAGAACAAGTATGCAAGAGCCAAGATATGATCTTTAGTATATCCCACCTGAGTTCAGAGACCACCTTAAAACAGGTTTAATGCATTACACACAAATGATAGGAGACCGGATGAGTTGTAGCATGACATCAAAGATATCATTCATGAAGAAAGCAAAAGGTTATTAAAAGACAAGCAAAAAAGGAAAGACTAAATTACATGTCAAAAGACTCTGGAACTTGCCCTTGACCATCAAACAGCTTAAGTAATAGGAAGACATGATGAAGTTAAGGAAATAAACAGAAGATTTCAAAAGGCAGCTTGATAAGACAAAAAGAAATATTATGACATGTGCAAGAAGCTGGAGAGAGAAACCAAAGGGGAAGAACATGCTCTGTATTTCTCAAGCTTAAGGAAAGAAAGAAAAACTTCAACCCTCAAGTGGCAATAGCAAAAGATTCTACAGGGAAAATACTACACGATGCAGGAAACATCAAAAGGAGATGGAAGGAATACACAGAGTCACTATACAAAAAGAAGTGGTAGATGACCAACCATTTCAAGAGGTTGCACATGAAAAGGAACCAATGGTATTGAAGGGTGAAGTGTAAGCTGCCGTGAAGGAATTGGTGAAACACAAGGCTCCAGGAATTGATGGGATACCAATAGAGATGTTTCAACAAACAAATGCAGCACTGGAGGTGCTAACTTCTTTATGCCAAGAGATGTGGAAAATAGCTACCTGGCCAACTGAATGGAAGAGATCCATATTTGTGCCTATTCCCAAGAAAGGGAATCCAACTGAATGTGGAAACTATGGAACAATATCATTAATAACACACACAAGCAAAATTTTACTAAAGGTCATTCAAAAGCATCTGTAGCAGTATGTAGACAGGGAACTGCCAGAATAGCAAACCAGATTCAGAAGAGGGTGGGGAACCAGGGACATCATTGCTGATGTCAGGTAGATTTTAGCCAAAACCAGAGAATATCAGAGAAATGTCTATCTATGTTTTATTAACTATGCAAAGGCATCTGACTGTGTGGATCATAACAAATTATGGATAACATTTCGAAAATGGGAATACTAGATCACCTAATTGTACTCATGAGGAATCTGAACATGAACTAGGAGGCAGTTGTTCGAATAGAACAAGAAAATACTGCCAGGTTTAAAGTTGAGAAAAGTATGCATTAGGGATGTATACTTTCACCACATCTCTTCAATTTATATGCTGAGCAAATAATCCAAGAAGTTGGACTTTATGAGGAAGAATGTGACATCAGAATTGGAGTAAGACTCATTAACAACCTACATTATGCAGATGACACAACTCTGTTTGCTAAAAGTGAAGAGGATTTAAAACATTTACTGATGAAGATCAAAGAACATAGCCTTCAGGATGGATTGCAACTGAACATCAACAAAACAAAAATCCTTACAACTGGGTCAGTATGCTATGCAACTTCAAAACAAATGGAGAAAAGATAGAGGTTGCCCATGGTTTTGTTTTACTTGGTTCTATAATCAACACCCATGGAAGAAGCAGTCAGGAAATGAAAAGATGCATTGCTTTGGGAAAAGCTGTGGCAAAAGATCTCTTTAGAATATTGAAAAGTATAAAGATGTCACATCGAAGACAAAGGTGTGCCTGACTCATTCCATGGTATTTGGATTCACATAATATGGTTGTGAAAACTGGATATTGAACAAAAGAGACAAGAAAAGAATTGATGCTTTTGTATTATATTGCTGGAGATGACTGTTGAATATACCACGGACTGCCAAAAGAACCAAAAGCTCTGTCCTAGAAGTACAACCAGAGTGCTCTTTGGAAGCAAGTATGACTAGACTGTATCTTATGAATTTTTGACATGTAGTCAAGAGGGACCAATCCCTGACAAAGACTTCATGTTTGGGAGAGTAGCAGGTCAGTGAAAAAAAGGAAAACCTTCCACCAGATGGACTGACGCTGTGTCTGCAACAATGGGCTTAAACATAAATAAGATCATGCCCCTGGCACAGAATCGGGGAATGTTTCGTTCCAAGATACATAGGGTTGCTATGAGTCAAACTGGACTTGATGGCACCTAGCAACAAGTATAACCAAGAAGAAACATCAGAAAAATAAAAATTAAAGATATTCCAGAAAAGGATTGGCTTATATTCTTCAAAAATATCAAAAAAAGACAGATTAAGAAACTTTTTCTGATCTTAGCATACCAAGAAGAAATGACAATGAAATATAATGTGTGACCCCAAACTGGATCTTGGCCTAGAAGAGGAAAATTATTTGATTGTGAAGGATGTTAGTAGTACAGTTGATAAAAAATTTGAATGAAATGAAATGATTAAATAATAGCATGTTATCAATATTAATGCCTGATATTAATGTCTTATGCTATGAGTACATAATAGAAGGTGTGGGTTTTGGAAATATACAATGTATAGTTTGAAAAAGCCTACAGCCATACTACTGTGGCATCTCATCCTGTCAGATCTCGGAAGCTAAGGAGGGTCGGGCCTGGTTAGGACTTGGGTGGGAGACCGCGTGGGAATACCAGGAGCTGTAGGCTTAAGAGAAGTACCTGGCCACCCATTCCCATAAAACAATTAGCCACTGAAAACCTTATGAATAGCATAGAAGCACAAAAGTAGTGTTTTGCTTGTTGCATATAGGGTTGTTATGAGTTGGACACTGACTTAACAGCACCTAACAACAACAACAGTTTTGGAAATATACAATGTTTAGGGATAAAGGCACATTTATACTCATATTTTGTTTTCTATTCTATTCCCAGATATTTGAGAAAGAAAAATAATGTTGTACTCATGGTATGTACTAAAACATACACACATAAATACAGATACATGTAGAGGGGAGAGGATAGAGAAAATAACAAAGCAAACATGGGAAATGTTAACCTGTGGGGAGTCTGTATGGAAGGTAAATGGGAATGGTAATTCTTTGTTTTTACATATCTCTGAGATTTTTCTATCAATCTGAAATTAGTTCAAATTAAAAATGTCCCTCAGAGACAAAGTGGCCCAAGTCTCATTCTCTCAGGGAGGAGACCACAACTGGCTCATGGGGCAAGGGTCTGAGCTGTTCTCTACTACAGCCTACGTGTCTGCACAAACATAAACATGATCTCAAAAGATTTACATTGAGCTGCTAATTTGAAAGTATTACAGAACCCCAAAGCTGTAACAGAAATGAACATTTACATTCCTCTTTCTGGGAACAGCCTGGCCTTGATTACACTCTCATGCAGGAGAGCCTTTCTTCCCTCCTCATTGCCCTGTTAAAGTTTCACATACATGGGGAGACAAGGAAGAAGTGAGACACTACTAGAGGTCTCCAGCCCACAGAAGAGTCAAAGTTAAGAACATAGCTTCTAGGTTGGGTTTGTATGCATTCAAATTCCATTCCTGTCCCTTTAATACCAATGGGGCTGTGGTCAAATTGCTTGATCTGTATTTCTGCAAAATGAATATAACAATAGTACTTGCTTTTAGGGCTACTGGGAGGACTTAATGGGGCAATTTAAGAAAAGTACTTAGTGTGGGGCCCTACACATATAAGCATTCAGAATATATGAGTTACTTTTATTATGATTAAAGAAGGGTAGCTGATAGACATCCAGATTCTCATTTCTGAAAATACAGCTTACAGAACAATTTGGTTGGTAAAGCATTTTTCATGTACACATGCAGTGAACTCTCAAATACCTATGAGCATTATGGGTTAATTTTCTGTTTTTTTGCCAGGAATATAGTCACACAATAACTATTTTACCTCAACTTCTTCATTAAGGAAACTGATCATTAAACTAGAAAGAGAATTAGAAACAACCTAAATGTCCATCAGCAGAAACAATCTAAATACTTTATGATACTTGCTTTCATTGGAATGATAGGAAGCAATTAAGAAGAATGAGGCAGATGAAAATGTGCTGGAGTGGAAGGATCTCCAATTCATACTGTGAAGTAAGGGGGAAAAGCAAATAGAAAAATAGAATTTATGGTCTGTTTGCAATTTATTTAAGTGTGCACATAGAAAAAGGAGTACGATAATTAGATTCAAAGCTCTTTAGGAAATAATCAAGAATGAATTTGGGAAGGGAGCATAAAGTTTCAAATTCTTTCTTATACATTACTGTCTGTAGTTGTTTATTTGGACATTTTGATAATAAGCATTATTTATACATTTATAAGGCCACCATGTCTGCTACTGAAAGTATCATTTTGTATATACTTGTTGTTGTTGCTAGGTGCCGTCAAGTCAGTATCCAACTCATAGAGACCCTCTGTACAACAGGGGAAACACTATTGTCAATGCTTCTCTGCTGTTCATAGGGTTTTCAACAGCAGATTGATTTTTGGGAGGGGGTTGCCAGGTCCTTCTCCCAAGCCTACAGCTTCTGGTGTTCCCAGGTGGTCTCCCATCCAGGTACTAACCAGGCCCGACCCTGCTTAGCTTCCAAGATCTGATGGGATCGGATGCCACAGGGCTACAGCTGCAGGCTTATATATACTAGAATTCTATAAATTCAGCATTTTAACAGTTCTGGCTGGCTCCTGATAGCAAGACAGGGATTGACAGAGTTTCTAGCTGGCAGATCCAGCCATTTTTTCAGCAGGCCATATCAGGTTGTCAGAGTAACCTGATTGAACATAAAATTTATATGGGATCAAAGGGAGTGAACTAAACAAAAGTAGGCCATCAATAGCAACAAATGGTACTGAAGCACTTACATGCTTTCTTAGCTTATTACTTAGCAAAATAAGTATGAAAGAAAATTATGAAATTTCATAATATCATCTTAACCCAATTAATTATAGACCATTAATATCTGAATCAATTTGAGAAAAGAGGATAGTACAAGTGGAACAAAGTAGTTATGTTCAATAGATGCATTGTTTCATGATGAAAAATTTTAAACATGAGGTCCATGGGAGGAAAATGAAAAGTATGAAATAGGAATGTGAGGACCAAGGGCAAGTTGACTAGCTCAGGGTCACACTTGAAGTTAGTGCTGTGGTCATGGACTCAGTTGCCTGTAGGGGTCATGCAGGTAATAGCTGTGGGTTTGCGACACCCCACCCCCACCCCACCCCCACATGGCAGTTATAGCAAGGATGAGAGCCTGTGTCAGCACAAGAAAGCCTCCAGTTGTTCATATCAATCCACTGTGCCATCCAAGATTGGAGGCCTAATTTTGCTCACATTATTTATTTTCAAGAGAAGTCAAAGGCTTAGAAGAAATATCCTTATTGGTAAATGTAGGCTAACTAGTTTAACATATGTTCACATGTGATTGTACATGAAGCCAAGAGAAGGCAAGTGTTGGACAGATCTGTCCAGTGGCCACTATTGGCCACCTTTGAGGAGCTAAAAAACTGGTTCCTTTATGAGACTTTCTTTCCCTAGTCATGTCCTATTTGTCCCAAATCTCCAACTCTAATCATTCATTCATCCCAAAATTAAATAATAACAACAACAAAAAAGGACAGCGCGCTTATAAAGACACAAGATACCAGGTTAAAAACTGAGATTGGGAAGCACAACAATGAAAAAATAATTAGGAATGAGAGGCAGATTCTTGTGTCAAACAGCATAAAATATAATAGGTCAAGAATAATTATTTACATGATTCTTATAATAACTAGTACAGAAGAACTGAAATAGAAAGCCTCTATGAAAAGTTGTTAGAGTAGTTGATTCATTTGCTCTGGATGACCTCAACAGAAGAAAAGCCATTAAAAATAATACTTCAATAGGCAGAAAGGGAGAGGTGTCATAGGCCAACAGTCCAGGAGAATGAAAACACTTGGGGGTGCTGAAGGCTGATATAGAGGAAGAGAAGAAATAAACTGGTAAGATGGAAAAATAGGGTGAATGGAGAAATGAGGACAGTATTTCTAGGCCAGAATGAATGTTATTGTCATTCTTTTATGAGAAGGGGCTGACAAATGATTTTGAGGAGGTGACATGATTCCACTAGTGTTTTAGAAAACATCCTCTAGCATGGTTTTAAAAAGTGAAAGTTGGCAGAGGAAAGACTTATTAGTTAGCTGTATTAACTAGGAAATTGGGTTCAGGTTCAGGCATGGGTCCAATATGTCAAAATTTAGAGGGCTTATATTTGGTTCAGTCTGGGTTTAAAATTTCAATCCTGTGTGTAGATAAGCCTGTAGCCATACCACTGTGGCATCAGATCTTGGGAAGTTAAACAGGGTCAGGCCTGGTTAGTCCTTGGATGGGAGACCTCCAGGGAATATCAGGTGCTGTAGGCTTGTGAGAAGGACCTGGCAACCCACTCCCCAAAACAATCAGCCATTGAAAACCCTACAAATAACAGAGAAGCACCAACAATACTATTTTGACAAAAAGAAAGAAAGAAAGAACAAAAGAAGGAAAAGAAAAGAAAAGGAAAGGAAAGAAAAGAAAAAACTCACATTAATAGCTGAACCCAAACCCAATTTTTCACTGGGTTTGGGTTCAGGTTCAGATTCAAGTTCCAGTTCAGAAAAACAATAAATAAATGTTTGAACCAAAACATTTGATTTCTGTTCGGTTTGAAGCCCTGCTATCTACACATAAGATTTAAATGAGAACCAGAACCAGAACTGAACTTTCTAAATTTTAACATATTAAACTCGCACTTAAACCTGAATGTAATTTTTGTGGGCTTGAAGCCCTGATATTAACCATTGCTGAGAGAGTAAATTAGAGTAGAAATAGTTGGAGTGAGAAAGAATAGATGAACATAAGAATCATTATAGCTGAGTGCCTAGTAATCCCATCTTTTGGGAGGCTGAGGCAGCTGGATTGTAAATTCAAGGCCATGGGCAGCCTGAGCAATTTAGCAAGAGCCAATCTCAAAAAAAAAAAAAAAAAAAAAAAAAAAAAAAAAAAAAAAAAAAAAAAAAAAAAAAAAAAAAAAAAAAAAAAAAAAAAAAAAAAGAAAGAAAGAAAAGAAAAGAAAAGAAAGAAAGAAAGAAAAGAAAAGGTTGAGTGGAATAGCTGAGGGTGAAACTCATTGTGAACCACTTGCCTAACCTGCATAAGACTGGGTTCAAACCCCCAGGTCTGAAAGAAAAACAAAAGGCACCATAGAGATGAGATTCATAAAGCTTTGCCACTGAAACAAATGTCTAGCTTCAGACAGCATGGTGATTTTGACATGTGTGTCCAGAGGCCTCAGGCAAAAAACTGTGGTGACTCTAGGAACACAAGAGGGAAGAGGAATCTCAAATGAGAGGCTGAATTTATCTGCTTGGGGTAGGGGAGTCCATGTACAGGATGGAGCTGGGGGTTCCAGCAGGATGTTGAAAATGCTGATTCTGAACTACAAGGACAAATCAAAATTAGAGAACAATTTTCTCTTTCCTCAGAACAGAGTTTGTAAAATTGAAATTATAGAGGTTCTGGAGATTTTTTTCAGAGTGAGTGAGCAAGCAAGAGTGAATGCATACATGAGTATACACGTACACTGTGTGGGGGAGAAAGGATCTGACAGTTGAACTTTGAAAAATACTTACTTTTAAAAGGATGAGGATAAACATGAACCAAATAAGATGAAATGAATTCAGAATAATTGCTTCAGCTACCATTTACCAATCATTTTATTTATATCAGGTTTTGGGCAAAGCCTCCCTATACATACTTTCTTCAGTCCTTACAACAACCGTGTGAAGCAGCTGAAGCTCAGAGACGTTAAGCAACTTAAACTAGATTCATGCAACACAACAGTCAAATGGCTAGTAAACATTTGTAAAGGTGCTCAACTTCTGTGGCAGTTGAGAAAATGTACCAGGTTTATAAAAATTACAAAAGGCATATAATACTTTGAAGCAGGGATATTCATACACAGTTGGCTGGAATATAAAATGGTATAGCATTTTTAGAAGGCCATCTGGCAATATCCATTAAAATTAAATATATATGCTAAATATAAATTAAATACGAACATATCTTTTGATCTATCCATATCCAAACTAGGAATTTTTCTCACAATAAAAAAATGGCAAGTCTAGACTACAAAATGTCTGTGAACAAATGTAATATCCATCATTGGGAAAATGATTGAATAATTTGTGATGCATCAATAATATTTAAAAGAATGAGAGTCCATACCAGGTCATCTGGAGAGATATCTACAATGAACTGTTAAGTGAGTAGGCAAGAAGCAGAGATGAGTAAAACATGATCCCATTTCTAGAAAGCAAAATAAATAATAGACGTCTGTGCATGTGTCTCCTCTGTGTGTGTGACTATGTGACTGTGTTTCTGTGCATCTGATGTATTTGTCTGGTCACCTTAGAAGCAGTATTGTTGGGATTTAAGTCCAGATCTATCTAGTTGCAAAACTCAAACATTTGACCACTGAAAAAGAAGAAGAAAAGAATATATTCAACAATTCAACAATGTCAAATAATTGCCTTCAGACAAAGATTAGATGAGCTGAAGCTAAGAAAAAGCTTTTGGATTTAGCAATAAGGAGACCACATGTGCTACTTGAAAGAACGGTTTCAGTTGAGCTCTTAAGGCACAGCCAGATGGTAGAAGCCAAAGAGCAAGGGTGTGGTGAGGAAGTGGTATCAATGAATGCTGACAAAATGTTAGAGAAAAATTGGAAATAAGTAGATTGTGGGTTTGGAAGCACAAAGGGGAAATAAGATTGAGTTTTTTTGTGTTTATTATGTTTTTGTGTTTTATGTTGGCTGTTGCTTGGGTATTCGCATTATTTTATTTTGTTGAGTTTAGGACAGCCTCAGCATATCTGTATGTTAGGAGGAAAGATTAGATATAAGAGAAAGACTAAATTCCAGAATAGGTGCAAGAAGAAAACTAAATAAGTATTTATTGCTCTCTGTCTCCAGAACTGTCTCAATCTTTGACAGACAGATCAGTTCTTTAAAAGAAATAATTATAAGATTCCTGAGTGGAAGAAAAAAATAATGTAGCACTGACCCAAGGAAATCAGCCACCATCCCCATTCACCTCCATCTGGTTACAAGATTCTTAAATGCCTATGATGACCTGTCTGCAAGTCAAGACATCAAAAGAAATCCTAAGTCCTGGAGTAAAAGAAGACAATGTGGAGCTAACAACATTTTGGAACAATGCAAGGTAGTAACCATGAACCTTGGCTGCTCTTTGAGCTGCCCTCTCTGGTATCCTAGACCTATCAGCCAGGCAGGCCCCTGCACTGGCTTTCTCTTTGGTCTCAGCTCACTTTCTGCAGACTGGTTCCTTAGGCATTCTGACCAGTATTCCTGAGCTGGCCTGCTAGATATCTGTTCCCCAGTTTTAATCAACCAAAAAGCATAGGGGAAATGACTCATATCCTCTCTCTACATTTCCACCTTGGCTCCTAAATAGAAACAGCTCCCAGTGGAAGGAGTGAGTAAGCAGACCAGTGGGATATATCACTGATCACTGGTCACTCCCCTGGGTGCCTTCTTGCCAGCCCTCCCCCCTCTGGAGTTGATCTTAGGCAGAACCTGTTCTGCTCTTGGCCAGGGCTGTCATGAGTTGGGTAAGTTAACTAGGGCAGGACTTCTTTACTCCACAGGAGAGGCCTCCATTCTGTACCCTCCCTAGAGACTAGTTACCTGAGAAAATCAACTCAAGGACAAAAAGAAGGGAGCTTCATTTTGTTCTCTAGTCCGAATTGCATGTATTTCCCAAACCAGCTTTGCCAGCAATGAGCTAAAACTATACTTTAATCCTCATCTAATTCCTGTGTCCATCTTGATCCAGAATCAGAAAGAACAGAAGAGAGTGGTCAATCGTATCTTCCAACCTTAAAGTCTAATATTGACAATATCAGGTTTGTCATTATCTACCCTTAACCCCATCTACAGCTATACTACCCGGATGTCTGATCTCATCAGATCTCGGAAGCTAAGCAAGGTCAGACCTTATTAGTCTTTAGATGGGAGACCTCCTGGGAATACTGGGTACTGTGGGCTTGGAAGAAGGACCAGACAACCCATTGCTGAAACAGCCACTGAAAACCCTACGAATAGTAAGGAAGCAATGACATAATCCTGGGAATGACACAGGATCAAGTAGAGTTGCCTTCTCTTGTACATAGGGTCTCCATGAATAGGATCGACTTGAGGGCACCTAACAACAACAACAAAAATAAACCCCTTAGCTCCAGCCATTTTTCCATATCCCAAACTATATCCCTCCCATGTGGTCTGTTCCTCATTGACAAGGCTGTATGTCTTTCTTTAACCTCAAAAACAAAACAAAACAAAACAAAAAGGAATTTAACAAAATTTAAAATTGAACTCTTAATCAGGACTGGATCAATACTTCTTTAACATACATATGAATCATCCAGCTACCTTGTCAAAATGTAGGGTTGAATTCTGAGTAGAAATCAAACATCTGCATTTCTGGCACTATCCCAAGTGATGCCATGGCACCCCTTTGAGTTGAAAGTTTAAATCAGCTGTTCCCAAACTTGGCTGCACTTTGGACTCACCTGGAGAAATTTTTTAAATCTCTCAACCTAGTTCATATCCTGGACCAATTAAATCACTATCTCTGGCAATGGAACACAGTAAACACTATTTTTCATAACTTCCCAGTTGATTACAATATGCAGATAAGTTAGAAATTAATTTTTTAAAACAATGAGCATCGTTGGAAGGTCTAAATATAAGTGACAAATACCTGAATGCTTTAGGTGACTAAGAGTCTCTATGAAACCAGAAACAAAGCCAATGTCTTAAGGTACATTAATAAAAGTAAATGCCCTAAGAAAACGTCAATAGTTGTGATCACACTTTGGCTACGCTACACACCAAGTTCACTTTAGGGGGAGCATTTTAAGAGGTAAATTGATATCATGGACTATACCAAGAGAAGACTGAGCCATACCAAACCAAATAAACAAAACAAAAACAAAAAAGCAAGGGCCACAGTAGCTGTCTTCAAATAATCTAAGCCCAGTCTCAAAGAAAAACTAGACTTTATTTCTCAAGACTTTCCCTTCTTAGCTGAGTGAAGTTTTGACACTTGTGCATACCAATCTACATTCTCTCTGGGTAAGTTTTCTCCCTCATTCAAGCAGACTCCACGTGGGTTTCTACATATACCCATGTCTGGACTCAGCAATGAAAGGGCCGAATCTCAAAGTGCATCCTAAGGCACATGCTTTGCCTTATCTCTGTAATTATTTCCTCCTGTTACACAGGTAGGTGTGTGAAATATGCATGAGTACCAGTAGGCATGTGGCTGCGTTAAGACACTACTGATTGCCTTGTATGCATGATAATACATGGTTTCAGAAGCATAAATCTTTATCCAGACAACTTTAACAAAAGTGTCTTTTTTGGAGGGTGGGAAGCAATGTTGACTCCTCTGGGAAAATCTGATTTAGAGAGGTCAAAACACATGAAAATACCATGGGCTTTAAAATGATGTCCTAGGGGTGTATTCAACATTTAAGAATATCTGCAAAACCGTAATCTTTCTTTGTTGAATTAGGAAGCATTCACAATCTGTTCATGCTTTGTTTATGCTATGTTTAAGATTTAATGAAGATTTGTTACCAGTAGCCAGAAACAAGAAAACCTAAATGTTCTCTGCCTAAGAGATTTTAAATGACCCTGACTCTTCAGTTCTGTAAGTAGCTGCATCCCTAAATAATGACTCTGGAGGTAGTTTTGAAAGTGGGAGGTGAGAAACAGCAAACAACAACAAAAAATGAGGATGGAATTTACCAGGCCCCCTGAGCGTGCACATGTGCGCACACATGCTGACCCCTGCCTGAGCAGCAACAGGGCCAGAAAAATTACCAAATAGAAAATCCCACTAAAACACAGTTCAGTTTCTTAATGTATCACCTCTACTTATTAGCAACATCCCAATGGTAATCTCATCTGTTATTTCAGTGGGCAATATATAATAGGTTTGGAGGTCAGCACAAAGATTTATAGATCAAAAACCTAAACTCAATTCTCCCCCTAGCTATTTGATAGCTGTTTGAACTAGAGGAAATTGCCTAATTTATTTGAGCTTCCACCTCTTTACCAGTAAAATGAGGACAATGATACATTGCAGGATAATGTAGGGATGAAATGAATTCCTATTGTTGTTGTTGTTGGTAGGTGCCGTCGAGTCGGTATCCGACTCATAGCCACCCTCATAGGGTTTTCAATGGCTGAGTGCTTCGGGATTGCCTTGGGAGTGGATTGCCAGGTCCTTCTCCCATTTTTGCGGTGCTGGGAGTTGAACTCCGGGCCTCAGAGACTGCAGCGCAGCGCTCTACCAACTGAGCTAAATCCCAGCCCCCTGAATTCCTATAGGAAGGAGCAAAATACAATTTCTGGCACATAGGAGAAACTCAGTAACTGTAGCTACCTTCATGATGGTGCCCCACAAATACTCTTTTAATACATGAAATAAAACCTTAAAATAAATGTAACATGCAATTAACAATCCACTGTTATCTGACCTGAAATTTAAAAATTTTTTAAGTGATTTACTAAAAATACAAACACAAGTCCAAAATTCTTTTAAAATCATTCCTATACAACTACATGAACTTGCTCTGTGTCTAGAATGTTTGGATTCCTGCTTTTACCTTTGGAGTCTACTTGGTGGTTGTATCTCAAAGGTAATAAGGTTGAACATAAGCCTTTCTTTTCTTATGCCAGTCAGAATCAATCAATCATGCTCGCTCATTTCCCCCCCCCTCTCCATTTCATTTCTACTCCCTGTCCATCTTCACTCCCCTCACTCCACTGCTCCCTCTCCTGGTACCTGGTCAATGAGTTCAAAGCAGTACGGGCAGCCAGCTGGTCTAACTGCTCTCCCTGCCTAGATCTTTACCCTGAGTGCCTGGAATCAGAAAATTGAACCAATGGCTCAAGACCCTGGGAGATATACTTCACACACATCATCTCATTCAACCCTAATACAACCTGCATCCTAGGGCCAAGCTTAGGCTCATTTTACAGAGGAAAAAGCCAAGCCTCAGAGCTTTTTCCAAACTTGCCCAAGATCACACCATTGGTAATAATGTCACATGTACCAGGGCTCTCAGACTCCAAAGCGTGGTTTTCAGTCTGCGTTCTCAAGTAGCCAAACACAGGTATATCATTTACCTGGTCCCCTGTCAGGAAAAATTGATCAGAGCTTACTCTGGCAATCTCATTGAAGGACAATTTGTTTGGAGAATACCTAACATAATATTTCTGGCTTTATTCAGCAATTGTGTTTCCTTAATTTGTGGACATACTTTTCCAATTGGAAAAAATTATATAAAATAAAATGCTTGAAAATTATTTCACACTGTGATTGAGTCATTAAAAAGAAGAGTCATTAATAATGCATTGATTTTGATTATACTTTCAGTCACTGGGAGCTGTCAGTTGAGAATTACTATTTTCTTTTGAGGAAGTCAAAGTCATATGGGGTCTCAGACAATGCACATGATTGTTCTAGCATTGTAAAAATGGGAAATTGTTCTCTTGTGGAAAATATATTTCCAGGCCATGGGGCATCATTAATATTCTGGAAGGATTGTGGTCTGTGGTTGGGATAGAGTAGGGAATGGATAGAGACAAGGGAATCTAAAATAAATGAGAAACATCCAGCTAGTTAAAGATGGTTTGGTAAACACCTCCTGCCCTCCCATTGTCAATGCAGCAAAATTCTTTCTCCAAATCATTCCAGTATGGCCTCTGTGCTTGTAAATTCTTTATTGATCTTTTTGGTCTGCTTAATTAAAAAGAAAGTTGGAATGTAAATGTGGATGGCTTTTAGATATAAGGATGCACACCTTTTTCTTTTTAAAATTATAAATCCCCTGTAACAATTGGATTCTGAAGTTGACTCAGGTATTCTGGGCCCCAAGCCAAAGTCCATATGTGTGTAGCAGAAAACACTCAGCACTGATTTGGGTGAGTACATCAACAGGCAATAACTCTCCCAGTCCCTCTCTGGGATAGAGTTTACAGACTACTTAAAAGGGCAAAAAGAAACAAACTGCAATCAACATTGCAAGCCAAGCCAGAGCCCTCATTATCCAAAGGCATCAAAGAATGAAAGCAGAAATCATGGATCTCCTCTGCTGTGTAAATGGTCCAGCACTGTAATCTGTAGGATAGCTGACCACAGGGTTTGCAAGCCTTCCAAGAGCCTAATAAAATGAAGGACAAAATTTTACTACCCTTCTTTCTGTTCCATATGCTATTGTTTTCATCTGTAAGCCTTCGGTATAAAGCAGTGTTTTTCTTTTTCTTTCTCCCACCACCCCTGCCGGCTTTGTTAAAAAAAAAAAAAAAAAAAAAAAAAAAAAAAGAGCTCTACAGGGATATACTGTGCTAGCACCTCAAATTCATTAAAATTTCATTAATATCCACTTAAGGACTTGCCATTTATTTGTTGCAAAGCATTTTCTGATAATGCTGAAGAAAGAGATAAATGAGATTTTTCTTCTCTGGGATCAGAAACAGCCACATTCCTTTCCAAGATGACTAGTTATAGTCTTATTGGGCCAGATTATTACCTTCTGAATGTCATGTGTGAGAGTCTGCTGAAACCCATTCCACTAGTGAGTATGAATATAGTTGAGCAAAGTTGCTAATTTAAACATGTTTTTTAGACTGAGGGAGGGGCATAAGTGCTCTATCATCCCCACATCCTTACATAACTAATGATATTTTTCTATGATCATTAAATGCCTGGTTAAGTGTTCACACTTCAAGTTATATTATAAAGTTCATATTTTAAACATTTTGTGATTGATTATATGAAACAATTTCCAAGTTTGAGTTCCAACTGAAAGCAGTTGGTAAGTCTTTCATATTTATCTGTTTTTAACTACAAAATACATTATATAATTATGAAAACTCAACTATAGAAGTATGGAGAATAATTATAATACTTTGTAGCCATCAAGTAGAATTAAAAAGTGATTTTTTCTTTTTATTTGCTTCAGGTAGATGTTTTCTAAGTACTATTTTCTGTTCTTTCTCTCTCTCTCTGTCTCACTCTCACCTTCTGCAATCCCCAATTTATATGTTGAAAAAGCTGGGTCATTTTTTTTTACAGGATTTTCCAATAGGAATTTTGTTCTCCCTATGGTATAATGTGCCTGCAGCCATACCACTGTGGCGTCAGATCTCGGAAGCTAAGCACGGTCAGACCTGGTTAGTACTTGGATGGGAGAACCCTTGGGAACACCAGGTGCTGTAGGTTTGGGAGAAAGCCCTGGCAAATCACTCCCAAAAAACCATCAGCCATTGAAACTCCATGAATAGCAGAGAAGCACGACAATAGTGTTTCTTCTGACTCAAAGGCACCTAGCAAAAACAACAACAGTATAATGTAGTATGTTTTTATCTTTTAAGTATTTCATATAAATTAGTAGCTATATTTAGAGGACTGATCAGATTTAAGCTCAACTTTTAGAGGGAAGAGCATGTCAAAACTACACTTTATAGGTGGTGATATGTAAGTTGAACCATATGAGATCTGATGAGTTTGTGTGTGAATATGATATTGATAATCATGAATGAGCATTGCCTAGACCCTTTTATTCATTTAGAAGGCTCATTGTGACTCATTCTATCATTGTTACCTCACTTATTAAAGAAATGTTCCATCTCAACAAACTTTGCAACAGGAAGAAAAAAAAAGCAAAAAGATTTTTTTTCATTTTCCAATTTTTATCCTTATAAACTATATTACATATGCTAGAATTTGAAAGACTAATATGATAAGTAATCTGATGTCTGAGCATCTTCCCACTATAGTTTTAATTTGCATTTCTATGGTTATTAATGAGAGTGTTTTTTATGTGATTACTGGCCAGGTGGAGACATTTCAACTGGCTTCTGATTTTTTTAATGAAGACCAAGAACACTGGGTCCCACCTGGGCAAGGGGAGGGGAGGCAAAGGCTAAAGTTTGAGTCTGTACATTCACCTGTAGTTCATCTTATTCTTGCTTCTGTTTGTCAGCCAATATGACAGGAACACATCCTGGGAATCCAGGGGACTAAATGTGCAAAGGTGAAGATGAGGAGTCTCAACATCTGTCGGAGGAAGAGATCTGAGCAGAGCAACCCTGTATTGTCTGAACAACTCTAGAAGAGAGCATTTGTGTGTACATGTGTGTATGACATGGGACTGAGTGAAGAATTAAAGAAAACAGGAGTCTGGAAGAGACGAGGATGGGAAAGAAATAATACCAACAGGCACAGCCCCCACATACCCAATAACTAGGGTCTCAAGTGCTCATGGGCTGGGGATTAGCTAGTTGGTAGAGTGCTGCTCTGTGCTCTCAAAAGCCCTGATTTAGATCTCCAGTACAGCAGATGGGAGAAGAACCTGGCAATCAACTCCCAAGACAATTCCGAAAAAAATCAGCCAGTGAATAGTGTAAGAGGGTTGCACCTAACAATAACAACAAATGCTCACAAGAATCAAGCAGACAATAAAAATGGAAGCAGTGCACCTAGTTTAGGACAAATGGAAGAGGTGGCAACTGGTCTACCTGGAGATGTCCCATCCCCCAAGATTTGTCATCTGACAGTTGATGAGAGGGAATTCAGGCTGCAGGTGTGGTTTTTCCATTTCTTTAAGAGAAGCTGACAATGTAGATTTTATATAAAATCTCCTGATTTTTAAAAGCAGCTTTTCTTTTACCTTTTTTCTTTTTCCTGTTGGGGCATAACACTGTGGCATCCAAGCTATATACCTATAGCCAAATGTAGCCCTTTTGGACCTCTGGGTAACTCTCTGAATCAGAGATTTGATCTTGTTCTCTAAGGCCACCAAAGTGTCCTTTTGGATGAATCCTGAGAGGCTACTCCCCATTTCCTGGCCCTACTTTACACATGATCACACTCACTGATTGGGAAGACATTGTTTCTATTCCCTGTCCCTTCAGACACAATTATGAAGACTTTTTTTCCCATGTTGAATATGCACCAAGCAAGTTGCAACTAGGTTTTGGTTTTGTTACTATTGTTTAGTTTCTTGATTTAGGATCTTTCTCCAAATTCAGCAGAGGTATCTGGAGTGAAGTATATATGAGCAGGAACTTAAGGCCCCTGTGGATTTAGAGAAAATAGAAATAGTTTGTCCTAAAGCAGTACATATATTGTTGTTGTTAGGTGCCGTCAAGTCGGTGTCTGACTCATAGAGACCCCAAGTACAAGAGACAAAACACTATAGTTGTGCCTTTCTGCCATTCATAGAGTTTTAAACAGCATATTGTTTTCTGAGAGTGGGTTGCTGGGTCCTTCCAACCCTACAGCACATGGTATTCCCAGGCAGTCTCCCATCCAAATACTAACCAGGTCCAACCCTGCTTAGCTTCTGAGATATGATGGGATTAGAGGCCACAGTGCTATGGCTGCTGGCTGAGCAGTACATACAGATATATGAATAATAGATTGCTCTACAACTTAATTCATTCTCAGATGTAGCACTTTGTGGTAATGTCATATTAATTATAAAACTTTGGTAAGATACATACTTTTGACATACTAAAAGCACTACATATACAGAATAGACTCTAATAATATGCCTCTATGTTTTTGTTGTTGTTGTTAGGTGCCATTGAGTCGGTATTCGACTCAGCAACCCTGCATATAAGCAAAACACTATTGTCAGTGCTTCTCTGCTGTTCATAGGGTTTTCAATGGTGGATTGACTTTTGGGAGTGGGTTGCTGCATCTGTCTCCCAAGCCTACAGCATCTGGTGTTCCCAGGTAGTCTCCCATCCAAATACTAACCAGGCCCCACCCTGCTTAGCTTCCAAGATTTGACGGGATCTAATGCCACAGGGCTACGGCTTCAGGAGTATTTATGTTACTCATCTTCAAATTTCTGAAGAGCCACCCTTGTAGACACTTATTCTGTTTTTCTTTTTGATTTTTTTTTGCACTACTGGGAGTGTGAACCCAGGGCCTCATGTATACTTTGAAAGTGCTCTACCAAACACCCCCAGCCCCCTTTTTATTTTTTATCTTGTAAAAGGGTCTTGCTAAGTTTTGCAGGCTGCCTATGGCCTTGAACTCATGATTCTCCTGCCTCCTGAGTGGAGTTGCTGGGAATGTAAGCATGAGCCACTGTGCCTAGCTTAGATTCAATTTATTTTATCTAAACCTTAAAGGTAGAATTTTGACAAGAAATAGCTGAAAAACAGACAAGAGCTTAGTTTAAGTTCAATGAGGAATCTCCTACTCTTCTCAAAAAGAGGAACACACTGCTTCAGGAAGTGTCACTGAAGTTGCTGGAGTGACATCTACCTTGGTATGGGAACAAGTCCCTCATTCTGCAAGATAACATGCAATTTCTCTTCCAAAAGTGATGTTAATGACTCCATGAACTTGAAATTCACGAACAAAGAAAAGAGCATCTCCTACTAAAATTAATAAAGTCAGAACTGAAAAAGGATCAAATCCTTAAATCAAGAAAAAATAGTAAAGTGATATGAATTGTTAGAAAGTTTTATGTAACATCCATTATTTCAATTATTTTACTTAGTATACTGCCTGTAGCTGTACCATTGTGGTGTCTGATCCTGTCAGATCTCCAAAGCTAAGCAGCGTCAGGTCTGGTTAGTACTTGGATGGGAGACATCAGTACACTTGGGAGAAGGACTCACCCCTGAAAAAAATCACCCATTGAAAACCCTATGAATAGCCGCTAAGCATTAATAATAGAGTTTTGCCTGTTGAATGTACGGTCTCTATGAGTTGGACACCAACTCAATGGCACCTAACAACAACTTAATATATCTAATAATGATACTGTAATTTATAACCATAAATAGTTGTATAGTTAAGTGCACTGGAGTTAAATGGCTATTCCAGGGTCTTAAAGCAGTATTTTCATTAGGAAACCAGAATTTGACTCGGAGCCATATTACTCTTATTATGTATTTCAATTGCCATATATTCCAAATCATGAATATAAAAGGTTGACTTTGTTTATCAATCAAAATATATTGCAAAGCTAATATATTGTGTAAGTGATAAAGGAAAGGATAAGTGGAACAAATATTTATTATATGTCCTGTCCATGCTGGATCCTGTGCTGGACCTTGTCAGATACTGTCTCATCTCATTCTTAGAATAAATGCATAAGGCAGACATTAATATCATCACCATTTTGAAGACTAGAGAAGTGAATTAGCTTGTTTAAGGTCATATAGTTTGAGAATCATAGAACTGGAATTTTTTGCCTGGGTTGTAAAACTAGCTCAGATGATTTCAATTAAAATGTGAAGAAACACCAAGAGATAACTTCTCCCTATGTATAATGCAAAAAGAGCTTTATCTGAACCATTATGAATTGGCTATTATCAGTAGTAATATAACTGATAACATTTAATTCATAGATACCTCACTATGTTCTTATTTTTGGAAATGTAAGTGATTTAAGTGTTTTAAACACATGAGATTAGAAATTAATTCTGGTGTTTACCAGGGACAGCTGTGTCCCTCACCAAAGATTTCCCTTTTTTGGTCGTGGAAACTATTAGGATTTTCTTTAAACTAATAATACTACTTCATTTCCTGTGCACCTGGTAAGAAGGTCTGACATATTTTTTAAAGTAAATTTGAAACCAGCCATGGGGGCTTAGTGCCTATAATCCCAGCACATGGAAGGCTGAAGCAGGAGGATCATAAATTTGAGGCCAGTTTGTGTGACAGAGCAACGCCCTACCTCAAAAACAATAATAAAACAAAAATAAATAACTATGGATTATGGTAAATAAATCTATGTTGTTCATGTCCTACAGGTACAGGGCAAAAGTGAGTGAGGAGATGGAAGAAAATGTAACTATTTAAAAGAGTTGGGGGTGAAATGAAGATTTCTTCTTTTGTCAGCTTCAAATACCTTGCTAAGTATGCTGCTTGTGGATAAAATTTGTTGTTTTTTGTAGGCCTACTGTGTTCCAGGTGCTGTGCTGGATGATTTAGTTATGGGAGGAATATCACCATTATCCCTCAAATGGCAACAGTGAAGGTTAGCCCTCTGATCTTAAACTATGCCATCACTGAGAGATCTCCTTATTTTTCATCTCTGAAGTCTTTAGGAGGCTAAAGATTCCCTCAGTTGGTAGGGTGCTGCTCTGTGCTCTCTGAGGCCCTGGGTTAGATCCTCAGGATTGCAAAAATGGGAGAAGGACTGTGCCGATCCACTCTGAAGCAATCCCAAAACAGTCATTGAAAATCCTATGAAGAGCAGAAAACCACTGAATGGTGCTGGGAATGGCACAGTGTTGGGGAGTGTTTCATTCTGTTGTACACTGGGTGGCTATGAGTTGGACCCGATTCAAGGGCAGCTAACAATAATAAAGTCTGTAGGAATTTAGATGAGGTTTTCTCCATCACATACCGTGGTGGAGTAACTACACATTGAGCTTAATTTGTCTTTAAATCAAAAATCCTGAAGGTTAAAATGAAAAGGACAATTGAGGGAATTTGCTGGCATTATAGATTCCCAGGGAGCAGAAATTCACAACTTAATTTGCAAGAGAACTCTCAGTTATTAATTTGGCTGCCTGGTATGTCCTTTCTTTTCCTTTTCTTCTTAGCAATTGCCTCTTCATCCTACTGCTCTGTCTTCTCAGCAGCATGGAAAAATACTCTGCATTTAGCCCATCACTTCATGTTTAACCTTATTGCAAATATATTTTATGTATCTGTTTCTCCAATTAGACTGTATATGGAAAGCATATTATTTTCTTCAGCATGAGCCCTAGCAACTAGGGATTAAAATGAATAAGTGGATGAACGGCTGGGTGGCTAGATGAGTGTCTTACAGTGATTTCAGGGCCTCCAAGTTACTTAAACCATTGAGCCTTCCTTTATCCCATGAGGCTGGACAAAGATAAATGTGACAATGGAGCAGATGACACCTCGATTTGTAATGCTGGCTTGTATCTTACTGTTATTTTCTCCAATAAATGAACCTGCTGTGGTTGCTTTGCTTTGTGGAGTCCTTAACAGCCTTTCAATACCTTCGCTTTAATGGCTCAAAGGAAGTTGTTACCATGTCCGCAATGAATGCAAATTATGGATCTATAATCCTGAGTGTCTCATAAAGAACCTCACTAAATAGTTATTGTACCTATACAATAGCATCTCTTATGAAATCCCAATGAATCTGCTTTAAACAAAACTACTGTTGCCCAAGTCTGCAGTGTGAAATTTTATGAGAAATTCAACTGGATTTTATACTATCCCCCTCCATCAAACCCCTGCATAATGGAAGGAAAAACAGAACACAGAAAATGAGGCTGGTAAAAAGTGGCATTTTAAAGTAAGTAATGCTTATTTCACCAAAAAGTAAAGAGTTCTGGTTTACTCTGTCCGACAGGTACTTCTTGTCAGGAGAAAATTACAGCCTCACAGACTCAAAAGCAGTCACCAGAGATTACTTAAAAATATATTATACATATTGTAAAATAACACCTTGCCCTTGTTTCAGATTTTGAAGTTCACAAAATGCTTTCATGTTTGTATTAGTTAATTTCATCCTCATAATGGTGCTAGCTTCTTCTCTATTATTGTCATGTTACGTTTGAGTAAACAGTTTCAGAGAATATCTACCTAGCTCAGAGAATGTTATTCCCATTTTCCCAGCAATTCAAGCTGGAAATCTGCAAGCCTCATCTCCTCCTTCTTATAGCTATTTGACATACCAACTATTCTTTGCTAAATTGTTTTTTTATTGGTCTCTTCTATCCCCATTGCCTTAGACTTTGTTCATACAGGACCCAGAACCTTCAATGATACCTGTGAGTAAATGACTTCTGTGAGGTTACAATAACCTCTTACTTGCCCCTAGTTTGGAAATCTTTCAAATGATACTCCATGTACCCATAAGAGTGACCTTTTTTGCTATTTATATTTGATATATATTATTCTGATCAATATTCCCAATCTCACAGAAAAAATAAAATCCTATTTGATTAACATCAGGAGCTTTTTAAGATCTGCCTCTGATGACCTGTGCAGGGCTATCACCTGCCACTTCCTTGTTCTTTGTGATCATTCCGTATGTTGTGGGGGCCACTCCATCCTAATATGCACCACATTTTCATGCTTTCATCTATGCTGCTTTCACTGAGTGGCAATCAAACACCACACCAGCCTAAGTCACTTATTTGAAGGATTCCTTAACTCTGCAAAGCAAGCCTAGAAGATCCTTCCCTTGAGAGATCACTGACTGAATAGATTGTTGATGCATTGCATGTTTTTCTTACATAACTACTTTGCTCTAGAATTAAATTTCTTAGAAGCTAGGTTCTCTCTCTCTCTCTCTCTCTCTCTCTCTCTCTTTTTTTTTTTTTTTTTTTTTTGTGGTACTGGGGGTTGAACCAGGGCCTCACACTTGCATGCTTTGCAAGTGCTGGGCCACTGAGCTGCACCTCCAGTCCATTTGTTTGTTTGTTTTACTTTTTTGAGACAGGGTCTTGCTAAATTATGCAGACTGCCTCTGGTCTTGAACTTGTGATACTCCTGCCTCCCCCTCCCGAGCCACTGCGCTTATAGGCGCCACAGCGCCCAGCTCAGCTCTCTCTTTTTTGAATCATTGTATCATTACCAGCATAATGCTTGATGGCATAAAGGTAGAATTAATTCTAAAATGTTACTTGGAAAAGAATGAATGAATCAAGTCAATCAGTGGATCCATATCACTTGACCACTTGACTTCACCTTTTTAGGAAATCACTGCCTCTCCATTTCTTACTCACTTGCTTCAGACATGTGTTACAACCTTGGTCCCACGGGTACATAGGCAGGCAGTGATTCAAGTCTGGCCAATCAAGGCATGATGTTTTCTCTATCTAGTTTCAAGGATTAGTTGTAAAATGGGCTGTTGGCTCAAGCAAGACCAATCACAGTCTTTGCACAGATTTTAGTCAAGTACATCAGGATCAGTCTCTGTTTTTCCATTAGTCAGTGTTCTCCAGAGAAACAAAACCCATCAGGTAGCTGTATGGAAGAGGCAATGGATAGATAGATGGATGGAAAGATGAGTGAATGAATAGATGACAGATGAATAAAGAGAGGATTTATTAAGGGGACTGTGTTGTATGAGTACAGAAGCTAAAAAGTCTCACAATCTGCAATCTGTAGGCCATATAACTGCTGAAGCCATTCATGTGACTCAGCCCAAGTCTGAAGGCCAGAGAACTCAGGAGAACAGACAGACTGGTACAAGTCTTGGAGTTCAAAGGTCAGAGAACCTGAAGGTCTGATGTCCAAGGGCAGGTTAAAATTGGTGTCCAGAAGAATAAAGAAGAGAGCTAATTCATCTTCTGCCTTTTTGTTCTACTCAGACCCTGAGCCAAGTGGATGGAGCCCACTACACTGGGTGAGGATGGATCTTCATCACTCAGTTCTAACCACTAATTAGATACCAGTCTCTTCTGGAAGCACTCTCACAGATATACACCGACATAATACTTGACCAGCTACCTGGCTTTCCCTTAATCAATCAGATTGACACCTGAAATTATCCATCATAGTGTCCAGGGATCTCAAGCTATTATGATTATGATTCTGTAGCTCTCATTCTGCCTACCATGTGGAGAGAGTTGGCCTGGAAGTCAAGCTAGCACTGGTAAAAGCAAAGCTGAGACATGGAAAGACTGATAAGGATGGCCCAGCCAGTGCAACTTACTCATGAGAACCTTGCCAGCAATCTTCCAAATTCCAAATACATGAGCTGAGAGTCCCTTCTTTTTGTCTTAAGCATCTTAGGTTAGATTTCAGTCCCTTGCAACTGAAGATGCCTTGATTAATACAGTGACCAAGGTCAAAATTAATTATCAAAGGGACAAAATCAAACAGGTCCTCTAACTCAATAAGAAGGGTCCTTTCCACACCATTCCACCACCTCTTTATTTTAACAAGTTAGGATGAAAATATTTACAACTCAGAGTACTCCTGACCATTTGTTTCCTAAAATGAAGTCTCAAAGGAACTCGCTGAACACTTCAAAGAATTCAGAGAAATATAGATAGAAGAACAATAATTTAAAATGGCAAATGCTAATAGCTCTTTAATTATAAAACCATTATTGCATACTTCATAATAAAGCAGATCTAATAAGACAGAATTAATAAGGGTGCAGGCTTTTATTGTTTAAATCTTAAGCAAGAAAGAGGATCTGATTAGCTATTCCAAGACAGAGCAAGCAAGCAAGAGAAAGGGGAAAAAAAAAACAACATGAGCCTTGAGCACTTTTTATTCTCTGGGGTGACTTCCCATCTCAGCTTTCTGCTTCCCCTGCAGACTCCTCTGTCTATCACTATCAGAGAGTGAATGGAATTTATGTCCATCATAAAATGCTGTCCAATAGGCAGTTTTACAAGATTTATATACATACATTAAGTCACTTTGTCCTTTGCCATGTACCTCCAATAAACCTTGTGGTTCTCCCTCATCATTTCATGCCAAATGAAAAGTGGTAATATTACCAGATTTGCAGTTAATTATCATGAAATGACTCCTAATGATTTAATATCTTTGTTAAGAAGCCAGTGGTAACATGAAGCACAATGCTGAAAAATATCATTAAAGCTATCACTTATCCATGACACTTACATTTTGTTCACAGTCAAAAAAAGTTAATTGACAAAGCACTTCTATAAAATATTTACTAAGAAAATAACTCTGTGTGTGTGTGTGTGTGTCTTGCTGTTGGTTTAGCATACTAACGTTTTATGTATAGGATGTAACTTTTCTTATTCCTTTTAATGACCTTGAAAGTGAATTACATTTCCTTCCCTTTGAATTGAATTTATGGGAAAATAAGCCTCCCTTGACAAAAGAACTCTAAGCTGATAAAAGAGAATTGCTTCACATTTCATTTCTCTGATGAGCAAACAAGTTGTAGGAAGACGTCATAGAACCGCACAAATCTTGAGTAGGAAATTCATTTAATGTCTCTTTTTCTAAATAGAAAGTGCTTTTAGAGAGATTTCATTGTAGGTTTCTCTTCTCTAATGCTTGCCCTCAAAAATATGCTTACCCTCATAAATATTTCAAAATTCTACAATTCTATCAAACAAAATTTTTGTACTACCACTAGTTTCTGAAGGATGCAAAATACTGCAGATTCATGGGCCATCAGGGTCCAGACCTTAAAAACTGCTATTCCACTGATGTCTACTTAGATTTAAATCTAAGAATGAAGTGTACTATTTATTAGATGGCAACCTTTCTTCCTCTCATCGTATAAAATAGCACCCACTTCACTCTCCAGCCTGTTCATCCCGTTTTATATCTTTATAGCTCCCATCTCCATATGTATATGAAACCTATCCTATCTTTATTCTTTTGTTTCATTTTTTCTTACCTCCCACCTCCAAAGGGAATGTAAGTTCCCTGAGGACAGTCACTTTATCTCGAGCTTAGCATATAATATATGCTCTAATAAACCTGGAGAATGTTGCTGTCAGTTTTCATGTACTTCTTTATTAGAGAACCATAGTTCACGGGTCACATCATATTTATAAACTAATTTCATGGTACTCCATTCTATATCCAATTTTTTCAGAGTACATCGAAAGAGAGGACTAACACACTGGTCACTGGATATTTTAAAACTAAATTTCCTTTGCATTTTTAATCGATATCCCTCATGTGTTCTCTTCTCGAAAGTCTGGAAATTTTTTCTTCCCCTCACCCCACTGATGAATTCTTTGCCTTCATCTATTTCTTCCTCTCCTTTTCCCTCAGGATTTTAATTTTATTGTTATTATTTGTTTGTTTGTTTTGTAGTACTGGGGAGCTGAACTCAGGGCCTCAAATATACTTTGCAAGTGCATCTCAGCCCCTTTTTAAATTTATCTTGAGACTAGGTCTTGCTAAATTGTGCAGGCTTTCTCTGGCCTTGAACTTACAATCCTACTGCCTCTGTCTCCTTAGTCGCTGAGATTATAGACATGAGCCATCATGCCTGGTTCACTCGGCATTTTAAAATGCAATTGAATTTAACATTTTTTTCCTTAGAAAGGCTCCTTTTTATGTATTTGAAAGGGGTGGAGATATGTTAGAAATTGGGCTGGATACAGAATAGTTTTTGGAGACTGGAGAAAAGAATATAACATGATATTTTCTTATCAATCACTTAATATTGTCACATATATGAATAAATGCCCACCAAAATTAAAACTTGCACTTTAAGTCACTTTGAAAATGCCAAAGAGAGCTGTGACAAAAGAAATTTTCTTTGTAGACAGAATATACAGACAAATTCATAACATGATTGGTGTACTATGTTGGAATTCACTGGTAGATTTTACTATAGCACCATTAAGGTGGTTTGATAAGAATAAAGAACTAAATAAAATATTTAGTTCTTTGGCTATACACCTAAAACCGATAAAAGATCCTGCTGGTGTTAAGGAGGTAAAATATGTATTCTCCCATGAATTCTAGAGAAATGGTGTCATTGTGCTTGAAGTACATAATTAATAGCAAACTGCCCAGCAAAGTTCACCAGTGAGATTTGAAAGTTAGTATTAAAGTATAGTTTTCAAAAAGTTGGGTACATTATTGTCACACAAGAAATCTCATAAAGTGAGTATGTGTCAAGGATTTATTTAACACATTAATGAAGGAAATGGCATGATGACAAAGCTGGTTCAAAGAAAATTTGATAGACTGGGCATATATTGGCACAGAAAGAATCATGGAATTAGATTGTTAGGACAGATTCAAAACTGGCTATTGCTCTAGTGGACAGTTAAACATTAACCTATGGGGTTATCTTTTCTGCCAGACAAATTTCATTTGCATTTCTATTGGATGAGAATCATTTTTGTCATTCTCAATTTTCTACAAGACAGTATTTCTTTAGAGAGGCACGAAATATCTAATCAAAAGAAAAACAATGAAGTACACTCCTATAGAGAATAAAATTATTGTTGGGTAGTCCTCTTAGACAACACTCCAGTCTAACATTGAATGAACACAAGTCATTTTTTTTTTTTTTACCTATGTTGTTGTTGTTGTTGTTAGGTGCCGTCGAGTTGGAGTCCTACTCATAGCGACCCTCATAGGGTTTTCAATGCCTGACTGTTTTGGGATTGCCTTGGGAGTGGATTGCTAGGTCCTTCTCCTTTTACCTATGTATCCCTATGTTTTTGGATATTATTTTCTCAACATTAATTTAAAAATAAAAGATATGAGCCAAATCTCCTGCTATTAGCAAACTAATCCTAAAATATGACTGAACACATTGTATTATTAATCAATGTATCATTACCAAAATAAATCATCCATTATTTAATATCAACCATATAGCTATCATCTATTGAGCACTGTTGTGTGTATGTGCACATTTGTATAGGGGTGTATGCATGGAAAACACGGGCATAGTTATTCCCCTTTTACTAATGGTAAAATGGCATTCATGAGGTTCAATGTGTCCAAGGTCACACAGCCAGTGACAGAATTATTAACCCACTTTCCAGCCACTACTTATGTTCAGACACATAAGTAATTCAGACTGCTCTCTATCGGAACTTAATACTCCCAAGAGCTGAGAAACTCATTTTCATTCAGTCAAGAAAACTACTAGGCTAGCTACAGCATACATATCATAGATTATCCATCAAAATTTTCTTAGTAAAATACAGGGCTATAACTCTGAAAATTCCTGATCAGGTAAGGTAGCCAGATGGGAAAAGATGTCATCAAAAACTATAAGCATCACAAAAAGAGAGAATTGGTTTAACATATTTTCCTCATAGAGGAATACATCTTCACCTATGAGGTTTTCTTGCCTCCTCCCATTTTTTTTCACATCTTAGAGTGAATCTGATCAATCTTCTAGGTATAAAACTACTAATTTAAGAAAAATGAAATGGACATGGGAACATATTCAATGATACCATAGGGATGCAATTATCTAAATATAAAGTAAGGACTAGATATATAATCCCAAAGTCTAGAGAGAGGGAATTCTGCAGTACAAACATCTCAGATTTAATAAAAAAAATTTCAATGCAGAGAAGAGAGAGAAAAAAAGAAATGAGGGGAATCATAGATTAAAAAGACACAAGAAATCCTGATTCAAATAAACTATGCAGAATATTACCAAACAATAAAGAAAAAATGAATGACTATTTGACAACATCAAGGAAAATGAAGATAGTATTAATTTTTCGGAGTAAGATGGTTATGTGTTTTAAAGTATCTTTTTTAGAAAAATACATAGAGGTATTTACAGATCAAATAATATACTAGGAATTTTATCACAGTTATCCAAGGGTTAGGAAAACACTGTAGAGAATACAGATAAAATCCATGCAGGCTGTGAGGTAGTCACTGAAGCTACATGACTGACACATGGGAATTTGTGATCATATTACAGTATCTGTAATATGATCTTATTATCAGAACCCCTTATCCGTGGGGTTCTGAGATACCCCAGGGGATTCCTGAAACCACTGATAGTATCAAAATCTGTATATACTATGTTTTTGCCTATACTTGCATACCTTTTATAAAGTTTAATTTATAATTAGGCACAGAAAAGATTAATAATGAAACAGAACAATTATAACAATATGCTATAATAAAGTAGTGGGAATTACTTTATTGTTTAATAATAAAGAATTACTTAATCTCTTATTTTCCACTTGATATTTTTAGATCACAGTTGACTACATGTAATTAAAACCACCAAAAGGGAAACCATGTATAAGGAAGGACTGCTGTATTTAATGTTACTTCTAATTTTGTACACACTTGTCATTTTCTATGGTAAAATGTTAGGAAAAACTTACAAGGTTATATAGGATAAATTCAATGAGGTAAAAAGAAGTTATTCTTTTTCATATGCATTTCTCTAAGAAAGGCAGCTAGCTGGCATTACTGATCTATAAAGAAAATCTTTTAAAACTTAAAAAAAATTTTTTTGTGGTACTGGTGTGTTGAACCCAGGGCCTCACACATGCTTTGCAAGTGCTCTACCACTGAGCTGCATCTCTCAGCCATTTTTTACTTTTTATTTTGAGTTCGAGACTTGTCAAGTTTTATAGGTTGCCTCTGGCCCTGAATTTGTGATCTTCCTGTCTCTGCTTCCTGAGTCTCTGGCACCATAGGCATGCACCCCCGGGCCCATTTAAAAGAATCATTTAACTTAAAGTTTGAATTCACTCTTACCTTGAACATATTCTTTGTCCCAGGTAGCTGAAAAAAGTCTCATCTTTGCCAGTACTCACCATTTCTAGAGAAACACCCCTAAAATTATTTCAGGCCCAGGATCTGGCCATTAATCAATATAAGATCAGAGGGTGTGGTAGGGGGAGGTATCACAAATCTTCCTGTAAATCATGCATTGGCTTTCATTAATACAATATCATTTAACACTTTGACTACCAATTTCAAATAGAAATAATGGCAATAAGTATTTTATTTCCAGAAATTTCATTACAATGAACAAAAAAAGAACATAGCAAAATAATTGGAATGCATAATGTGTTTGCAAAATACCTTTTTCCACCACTTTTTTGATTTTTTGTCAGACTCATACTCACTTTTTGATATACGCAACCCCATGGTAGTCAAAGGGTTTAAGAGTCAATTTTTGAAATGTCAATTACAAATTGCAGCTAGGCATTGTGGTGCATGCATTTAATCCTAGTGATTCAGGAGGCTGAGGCAGAAGGATCACAAGTTAAAGGACAGAGGCAGCCTGTACAACTTAATAAGACACTATCTCAAAATAAAGACATTTAAAAGGGGTAGGGGCTCATTGGTAGGGCACCACCCTAGCATGCATGAGGCCTTGGGTTTAGCTCCTGTACGGGAGAAAAAATTGCATTGACCTCCTTTTCCTTGTAAGCACTAATCCTACTATTTATTTGAAAATTTCTACTAAATATTAGTTATGTCTTCAAATGAGTAAAATTGAAAAATAAGGAAGATGAGTAAGTCTCAACATAAAATGACCAGGAAGCAAAGAGAAAACTCACAAGTAATAACATATCAAATTAATGCACTCTTTCGGCTCTGACTCCTAAACTCAGAGCAGACATTTGTTTGCATCAATCATTGTAGGTTGTTCTTTCTTAAACCCAAGGCCCTAGTTTCCTTCTTTCAGTTTTGCCCAAGATCATACATCCTAAAGTGTAATTACTAATATCCCAAATAAAGATTTTTTGTACTTTAGCAACATTAATATTAATTGATTGACAAAATAGATCAGAAGACCACACTTTAATCCATTTACCAGAAAAATCAAGTGAGATCTCTTGGATTGGAGCATTGGTATTTTAATCTTGAGTAATTTGGGTGATAAGTGAACAAATGGAGTTGTGCTGGGCAGTAAAAAGATTGAATATCATTAAATAGGTCTCTATAATCTGAACTGGTATTTCTCCAATTCAGACATTTAGAATTGCCTGTGGTCTTGTTAAAATACAGGTTCTGGCTCAGGAGGTCTAGGCTAGCTCTAAAATCTTGCATTTCTAATAAGGTCTTTGGTGATTCCGATGCTGCAGTGTGAAGCATTCTGTCTGGTGTGATGGAATCCAACCTGCATTACATTTCTAACTGTGTGATTTGGTATGTTACTTAAATTCTCTAAGCTTCAGACGGGAGAGAGGAAGGAGGTTAAAAGAGGGGAAGGTGTTGAGGAAAGTAGTGAACAAAATAATGAGAATCTCTGAAGCCAGGGAGAGTTCTGTTCACTTTTCTAATTTGTCACGGTCATTCTGTAGTAAAACGTTAGAAAAATGAGCAGGAAAAACAACTAACAAAATGAACATCAAAAATCAGAATGGTGTTTAATAAGGACATTTTGGGAAAAAAATCAATACAGTATATAAATAAAAACAAAAATCCCAGGGGCCTGGGGAGGTAGTTCAGTGGCAGAATGCTTGCCTAGAAGTACAAGGCCCTAGGCTGGATCCCTAGCACTGCAAGCAAACAAACAAACAAACATAAATCTTGGGAATGGAGACAAGTGCATATATATTGGACAGAATAAAAGGCCTCAGGTCCCGAGCAATATTTAAATATGGCAGCAATACTGAAATACCATAGTGATGTTATAGTATAAAACTTACCTTGCCTTGGGGATGCCTAACAATGCATGCATTATGTTCTCAGCTATAGAGTTCTGAAGAATAATGATTTTTGCTCCTGTATTGTAGCCAGAAGAATACTGGGGAAGACTCAGGAGCAGATCACAAGGAAAGGATGAAGCAATAGGAATCCTCATTCTGAGAATAGAACTAAAAGTTGGGTTGTACATCTAACAACCCAACTTCAGGAAGTCTGTCCTTACTTGAGGGGGTGCTGACTGGCATTTTCCTATCTTGACATACCAGACAGAGAAAGTAAACAGAACTTGGTAAAAGAACAAGGATGTTTACAAAGACCTTAGCAGATAGATGGGGATGTAGCTCAGTAGTTGAGCTATTGTCTGGCATGTGAGAGGACCTGGATAGGAAGGAAGGAAGGGAGGGAGGGAGGGAGACAAAGAGAAAGAAAGAAAGGGGAGAAAGAAATAGAAAGAAAGAAAAAGAAAGAGAGAGAGAGAAAGAGTGAGAGAGAAAGAGGGAAGAAGGGAGGTGGGGGAGGAAGGAAAGAAAAAGAAGGAAGGCAAGAAAGAAGAGAGAGAAAAAGAAAAAAAACAAAAAGAGAAAGATAAAAGAAAAAAGAAAGAAAAGAAAAGAGAAAAGAAAAGAAAAGGGAGGGAGGAAGGGAGAAAGGAAGAGGGGGGAGAGAGATGGAGGGAGGAAGGGAGGAAGGAAGGAAGAGAGAGAAAGTAAGAGTAAGAGAGAAAGAAAGAAAGAAAAAGAAAAAAGAAGAAAAGAGAAAAGGGAAGGAGGAAGGGAGGAAAGGAGGAAGGAAGGGAAGAAAGAGAAAGAGAGAGAGAAAGGAAGAAGAAAGAGAAAGAGGGAGGGAGGGAGAGAGAGAGAGAGAGGGAGAGAGGGAGAGAGAGAGAGAGAAAGAGAAAGGCATGTGCAAGCAAGCAAGCAAGCAAGCAGAAAGACAAGACAAGACTCCACTCTGGCAGGATCCCTGAGTCTGGATACCTTCCAGTCTTGCTTTTGACTAGTGCTTGCTCTGTCTGTCTGTCTGTCTGTCTGTCTGTCTGTCTTTCTTTCTTTTCAGTACTAGGAGGCTGAATTCAGGGTGTCATGCATACTTTTGCAAGCACTCAACCAGTGAGCTGCCTCCCAGCCCCTTTTTTATTCTTTAATTTGTGTACAAGTCTCACTGTCTTTGACCTTGAACTCTAGATCCCCCTGCTTCTGGCTCCCCAGTTGCTGGTATAACAAGTATGAGTCACTCAACTAGGTTTGACTATTGCTGTGTCTTTGGACACGTTAATTTCCCGAAACCTCGAGTCCTTTGCCTATAAAAATGAAGAAAATGCTTTCCTTCCAGAGAATCGTAAACATTAGAGATAAATAGGAATGGCACTGAGCACATGTTTAATAAATAAGAATGGATATTATAATACTTCATGTTAAAGGCTTTAAGTTAGAAGGAAATAGTTTCTCTGTTGCATATAAAAGGTGTCTCCAAGAGCTACTGAAATAATAGCAATATTGGTCAGTGGACACCTGACAACTGGACATCACATGGAGATCCACTCTCTCATCTACTGTCTCCTTCCCAATCCAATAATACTGGTAACTCAAATGTGTATTATTAATACTCCAGGGAGGGTGGTATTCTATACACACTGATGATTTCCCTACCTTCACCTCCTCTAATCACACCCATTCTTCCCTCTCTGCCTTTAGTAGCAACCTTTTAACACTACAACACTTAGAACAAGTTGTTTCATTTATCTTCATTAGCCATAAAATTCATCCAAGTTAAATAATGATTCTTATTTCAAAACACTTTTACTTTAAGAGCCCTAACCTTGGACCTAGTGTTCTATAAATTTTTCCCAAAGGTAACATTGTTGCCCAGGATGTCTGCTTTCTCCTCACATTCTGGCTACCTCACATTTCTAAACATTTGAAGAACATTTTTACAAAGGTAATATTGACTGGGCACTGTGGCACATGCCTGTAATCCCAGCAACTCAGGAAGTGAAGGCAGAAGGATCGCAGGTACAAAGCAAGAGGAGGCCTGTGTAACTTGGCCAGACCCTGTCTCAAGGTTCAAAAAAAAAAAAAAAAAAAAAAAATTGAAAGGGCTCTGGGTGCAGCTCATTGGTAGAGCACCTGTAAAAAGTATGTGTGATGCCCTGGCTTTAGCCACCAATACCACAAAAATATAACAATAAAAAGATTTAAAAAGTTGCTACCTATTAAGCTCTGTTTTCTCCAATCATAATAAAAGGAAGCCTGCAGCTATTGCACTGTGCTGTCCAATCCTGTCAGCTCTCAGAAGCTAAGCAGGGTCAAGCCTTGTTAGTACTTAGATGGGAGGCCTCCTGGGAACACCAGGTGCTAAGGCTTGGGAAAAGGACCGGCAACTCTTTCACAAAAAAACAATCAGCCATTGACCCTATGAATAGCAGAGAGCACTGACAAGAGTGTTTCATCTCTTGTATGTAGGGTTGCTATAAGTCGGACACCGCCTCGACGGCACCTAATAACAATAAAAGGAAGGTTTGGTTTTTTTCTTTAATTTTTCTTTCCTAAAGCCTGCAATGACTACTTAATGGAAACTTCCTCCCTTGAAGGCTGGAGCTCTGACAGACTTTAAAATATATTTTCCTCTGTCATAATGGCTTACATGTGGGCCTTCTGCAGGGTACAGAAAACTTCTAAATAGTCCTAGGAGACACGCATGAATGGAAACATCATGGCATTTTGAACCCTCACTGCTGGGCTTCTTTACAATTACCCATATGACTTTTGCAGAGGCATCTCAGAGAACACCTGGGATTCAGAGCAAAGTGGGACCGCCTGGCCTGGCTACTTCCTGCAGATGCCATGACTGCTAACATGGGCTTTCTGCCATCCCCTGGCTTGGAAGTTAGAACTGTAGTCTGACTTCAAAGAACAGAAATTTTACAATCAGAGGGCAATTTGTTGTATAATTTTTACATATTAATAATGTAAAATGAGTTTTTAAGAATACAACAGAGCAGGGTTTTTTTCACATTTAACTTCAACAAGTGAATAAGGAACTGATTACAAAAAAGTAAAGTGCAACTTCAGTAGCAATTCAAAAGCATAATATTATTTCCTCTGAGTATTACTTGTTTTGCTTTATTATTGTGTTTTTTGAGACAGCATCTTGCAATGTAGATCAGGCTGGCCTGGAACTCACAAGTCTCCTCCCTCAGCCTCACCTGGCTGGAATTGTTCATTTGAATTATCTGAGATCATTCTTATATTGGGGTGGTTTAAAATTTGTTGTTTCTATAAATAACTAATAATGGTGACAATATTGATGAAAATGATCATAATGAGAAATGATAACATCTTGTGAGCATTTTCTGTGTGTCAAATTCTATGCTAAGAGGAGGTATCGTTTCATTTAATTGCACTTAATCTAGTGTGAAAAAAACAACAAATTCTAGGCTGAGAGTCAACACTAGACTAACAAAATCTTCTTTTGACACATAAATATAGGACTCTACTACTTAGACCATCCTGCACTTTTCCCTCTCAATTATAATTTTCAGTTAAACAATTTTATGGCTGTGATTATATGAATATGTTCATCTTTTTCAAGAGAAAATGAGCTCAATGAAGGCAGATGCTAGTATGCTCTGCTCATCATTTGATCCCAGCACATAACAAAGTATCTGTTGTGGTTTGAATATGAAATGCATTACACAGGTTCATGTGTTGAATGCTTGGTCCCCAGCTGGTGGCATTGTTGTGGGAGGCAGTGAAAACCTTGGGAGCTGGGGCCTAATTGAAGGAAGTGGATCATTGGAGGTGTGTCTCTGAAGGGCATATCTTGCCCTGACCCCTTCCTGTATCTCTGCCATGAGGTAAATAGTAACCTCTTCCACACTTGTGGGTCACCATGATGTTCTGCCTCACTGCGGGCTTAGAATCAACAAAGCCACAGAATAGGGACTGAACTCTCTGAAGCCATGAACCTAAATAAAGTCTTCTTCCATTTAAGCTGTTTTATCAGGTATTAAATCACAGTGACAAAAACGTCTGACTAATATAATTCACCATACCTCTTTAATTTCTATGCTGAACAAATAATCTGAGAAGCTGGGTTTCATAAAGAAGAATGAAGCATCATGATTAGAGGAAGACTCATTAACAACCTACATTATGCAGATGACACAACTCTGCTTACTAAAAGTGAAGAGGATTGGAAACATTTACTGATGAAGATCAAAGAACACAGCTTTCAGCATGGATTGTAACTCAACATCAACAAAACAAAAATCCTTACAACTGGGTCAGTATGCAACTTCATGGTAAATGGAGGAAAGCTTGAGGTTGTCCATGATTTTACTTTACTTGGTTCTACAATCAATACCCACAGAAGCAGCAGTAAAGAAATCAAAAGATGCATTGCATTAGGAAAAGCTATTGCAAAAGACCTCTTTAAATAGTTAAAAGTAAAGATGTCACATTGAAGATGAAGGTGCACCTGATTCATGCCATGGTATTTTCAGTTGCATCATACAGTTGTAAAAGCAGAATAAGGGAGACAGGAGAAGAACTGATACTTTTCAATTATGGTGCTGGAGGTGAATATTAAATATACCATGGACTGCCAAAAAAACCAACAGATCTGTCCTAGAGGAAGTGCAACCAGAGTACTCCTTGGAAGCTAGGATGGCTAGACTGCATCTTATATATTTTGGATAAGTTGTCAGGAGTGACCAATCCCTGGAGGAAGACATCATGTTTGGGAGAATAGCAGGGCAATGAAAAAAAGGAAAACCCTCAAGCAGATGGATTGACACAGTGTCTGCAACAATTGGCTTAAACATAATCAGATCATACGCCTGGCACAGAATTGAGGAGTATTTCATTCTGTTGTACATAGTGTTGCTATGAGTTAGACCTGACTCAAGGGCACCTAACAACAATATAGTATGTAACACAGAGCAGTGTTCAACATTTAGTAAAGGAATGGACAGATGAAACCCGCTCATTCCTGCTGGAGTCACCACATCACAGAAATGTGGAAAAGAGTTAGAATATTCAGGTCCTTTGTTCCAGAAGGCATGAATGAACAGTCCCACTGGTAACACACCACCTATGTTAGTTAACCTTAAATGATTAGATAAATAGAATATAAAAAGCAGAGTAAACAATATTATTTCTATACTAGGGTCTGATTGAATGATCTAAATCACTTGAACAGAAGGGTCTGTCACGTCCCAAGACAAGGTCAACGTTCTTGTATATAATAACGAATAATTCAGCTTCAGTGTAGTTGGGCAATCAGCTTGTGGAGTCAAATTATAATGGGTTCAAAACATAGCCTCAATCAGGCAAGTCTCTTTCATCAAATAAATAGAACTTGTATTTGCAACTGGGCTTTCACTGTATTACAGATAGGCCCTGATGGCTTGTTCCAGTCTTACCTCTGTTTCCCAAAATACAAAAGCAACTCTCTCTCACTTTTCCTATCCATGTTAGTTCCTCAGATGACAAACACATTCCCCCATGTCTTACTCTTGCTACTTATGAGGCAAAGCTGCTTCAACACACCCTTAGCGCTCTCTTAGCTAAACTCACCTTTAATAGTAGGATAAAGACTGCATCATTATAATAGATACTGTTTACTTAGAGCTTATGTGTTAAACAAACACTGTGATAAGTGCTTGGCATAGATAATCTTCAACTGTTAAAACATGGCCAGGTAGGAATTAGTATTCTCACTTAAAAGATAAAGTAACCAAAGCTCAGAGTAATCAAGTACATTCTCCATAGTTGTAGCTATTAGTCTGGAAAGGAACAATTGGAATACACTTTTTGTCAGTCTTGAAGATCTGAATTCTCCCACTATTGACTAAATAGTGTCTTCACAAACAAAGCACTCAATTGTGAAAGATAATAATTATCCAGATACCCTAAGTACCAAAGGAGAATTCAGTCACTTTAGCGATCCATATTGCCCCTTCAATCTCTAGGCCTTCAGGATAAACTGTCTTTTGCTCACTATGAGGTCTTTTATGCATAGTCAGCTGTTTTCTCAAAAAGTCAAAAATCTCACCTTCTTTGTTGGCTTTCATTTTCTTTGCAATTTAATAGTTTAGGTAGGCCAGTTTAAGTTTTAGAGTTTCAGACAATATTTGGGTTGCCTTTAGGTGATGTCAAGGTCAAGGGAACACATGAGTAAATGTGAAATCTTCTCACCAAAAGTGGGATGACGAGCACAGGCTAAGAATAGGGACAGTGGCAGACTAAGGAAAGGTGCACTGGATGGGAAAGTTGGCTGGCAATTACAAACACTATGCCGCATAAAATATACTTTATTTGGAAGTACATTATATTGATTTTTGTTCTCCAAATTGGAAAAGAGAACTGCCTTCACTGTGACCTATAAATGACCCATTTCTATTTTCCAACTTGCATACTGTATTCAGAAGTTATTTGTTCATTCTGTGGCTTCAGGACCATGTGTTCTCATTCACACAGTAAATGAAAATGATGAGTATAGACAGTGGGGAAGAGAAACAAAAGAGCAGACTGTTAACAATGCTCTTGCTGTCAGACATGTTTCTATGAGAAATTCTTCACAAACTGATTATCATCAGTACAAAAAAGTTTTATAAACAGTTTACTTACAATTGACTCATAACAGAGAAACATTGACCCTCAAAATTAATTTCCCTCTATGTATGTCTTTTGAATGACTTCCAAGGAAACAGCCTCATACCAAACACAATTCTAGCTATGATTTGAGTAGGTAAGTCCAATATTCTGTTTGATATATACTAGGAGGTGGGTGAAGAGGACTTTGGGAAACCTTCCAATGTTTTTGTGAAAAATCTTTTAAGGAATACAAAGAATGATGAAATGCTAATGCATCAGGACAGTACTACAACCTCAAAATAGAAATTTATTTTAAACCTAAAGTTTTATACATCCATAAGCAATTTTCAGATTTCCTTTTATTAGCACATAATTATTTTTCTAATTAACTAATTAGACATTTTAGAAGGTTTAAAGACTACAAAGGTGAAATACATAACTACTTAATGGTTACTGTTACTGAAAACAAAATGGTGTTAATAAGAGTTGAGTTCTCAAGCATATTTTTCATTTTTCCCTAAGAATATAATTTTATGTTAGGCAGTGCTCCATTATAGATGTTAGGGGTGGGTGGAGTGGGAACTGATCCCAGGTCTTTACTTTTAAATGTAGAGCTTTACTGATGGCACTACAGTATTTCCACTCAACTGTATTTCTATAAGGTCCAGTTTGCTTGGTGTGGTAGTGCACATCTGTAATCCCAGCCCAAGTTAAAGCAGGAGGATCACAAATTTGGGGCCAACCTGGACTACATAGTGAGACTTTGTCTCAAAATAAATAAATTAAATTAAATAAATACCACAATGAGAGCCTGTTCAGTAACTACACACAGTAGGGCAAGAGCCTTAGCTCTTCCTGAATGGGCTCATTCATGTTGGGCTGATGCTGATCTTGGGGTACATGGATAAGTGAGGTTGGGGAAGGCAGAGAGAGTATCTTGCCCTGCAGAAATTTGGTGTTCACCTATCTTTCATATTTATCCACACTCATTTGATCATCAAAGTAATCATTCTTTCAACATTTATTGATCCCACACTACATGTTAGAAAAACAGCTATGCACCTTATATGCATGTGTTCAACATGCAATAAATATTTGGTGAGTTTCTACTATATACCAATATTCTTTCAGAAACTAGCAAATAGGATAGATGTGGCTTTTGACTTCATACAATTTCTATAGTTTTTCAGGAGGGGCAAAAGATCCGCCAAGGTCTGAATGATTGTGTTCCCCTAAATTTCATATGTTGAAACCTAATTATCAAGGTGATAGTACTAGGAGGTAGTCCTAAAGAGGTGATTTGATCAGGAGGATGAAGTCTTCATAGTGTCTTTATTGTCTTTATTAAAAAGGCCCCAAGAGAGTTCCTTTGCCTTTCCAACACAAAAGGACACAGAAACAAGAGGCCTTCCATGACCCACAGAGTTGGCCTTCACCAGATGCCAACTCTGCTAGTAACTTGCTCTTGGATTTTGCAGCCTCCAGAACTGTTGAAAAAACAATTTCTGTGGTATATAAGCTATCCAATTTATGGTATTTTGTAATAACAGCCAAATGGACTAAGTCAGGGATTAGACACTTTCAGTCCAAGCCTGAAGCTTACATAATTTTGGAGATTCTGTTTGCCAAAAAGAATTACAAAAACTGCTGTGTGTATGTGTGAGACCTTCAGGTGAAGCTTTGTTAACTTCCAGGGCACATGCTTCTATAGATCCAAGTGCTCATGATATGTTCCATAGTCTACGTTGGTGTTTCTCAAGTGGTGGGCCACTACCTCTTGGAAATTTACTTCTTTTGAGACTTAAAAGCAGTAGAGTCTGAGTCTTTTAATTAATGCAAATTCTCCTAAATGAGATCACAGTTTAAGGTGTTATTATCTCACAGGGGGCCTAGTAGGTGCCAAATAAATATTGAATTAATTAATTGATTAAAGAGGTAAATGGAAGCCTTGTTAGCAAGGCAGAGAGTAGAAAAGTGTAGGCCAAGGGAGTTTCAGGGACATTAACTGAAAACAAGAGGTACTGAGAAAGCAGGTGCATTTGAGGCATCAACTGTCTCCCTTACAAATCTCCTTAGGGTATATCTGCCCAAAAAGACAAAGTTGCATTAAGGTCCTAAGTAATTATGATCACAGCTGCTGCAGCAAATCCTAAAGAAGGAAAGTGGCCCCAGAACACAGAATGGAATTTCCACTAGGGACAATTTGCAGAAGTGATAATCATCTATTCACTGATTATTCACTCTTGAATATAATCTTACACCAAAGAATTTCTTTAATGGCCAGACAGTATTTATCAGTAGTAAGCCATCTCACCTTAAAATGTATTTTAAATTCCTGCTTTTAGTTAGGAACAATGTTTCTTAGCCACAGGGTAGCCACAGAGAGATGGACAAGTCAGCCAAGCAAGGGGGTGGATGTTAGCAGCTAAGGAATGGATAGGTGGGCAGAAAGCCAGGGGAGGATGGCAGGGTCAAATTCTGATGGAGAGCCTTCCTCAAATTAGGGAAGAGAAGGTAGATGGAGCCACTGTGACTTGGCCAAGCACATGTAGTTAGACTGTGTAAGGAGGGTCATGGGACATGTTCCCTGGGAAGGCTACAATACTGAACAGATTTTAACTAACCAACATTCTGTGACCTGTGGAGTATTGTGACAGCAGTGATTGATAACCCAACAAAATAATTTATAGATGTATAATAAGCTCCCATCTGAACCTGGCATTCAGTGCAGAGCATTTGAAATGAATGTTGTTGAAATTGTGCCTTGTATTCATAAGGGGCTTCTAGAAAGCTTGGAGGAACTAATTCAGATAGCATTCCTCTTCTGAAGAGAAAAAAAAGGGAAAAGAAAATAAAGTCAATTTTATTATGGTCCACTTCTTCCTGTTCCCTCAGTCACGAGGGAGGGTATTCCTCACCCTTCCCCAGGAGCTCATAGGTGGAGATTTCAGCTGTTGTCATGGCCATGACTCTGGAGGAAGCATGGTCACTCAGTCATTTATTTGTTCTTTGGTTAATTCATTCATTTATTCATAACTCTTAAGAATCCTAGGATCTCATAGTCTGATCTCTATACCAGTGCAAAGAAATATAGTTCAAAGTCAGGGACAAGGGAAGGAAGAGAAGGAAGAAAGGAAATTACAACTTAGTTTCAAAGAGAATTTTAATCTGGAAGAATTCCAATTTTAAAATATTTCTTAAAAGACAGTATCATAACCATAAGTATCAACTGTCTTGTATTTCATTTCCTCTTAGCTATAATTTTCTGAAATCTTGCACTGCTCTCGGACACCCTATTCTCAAACAAAACGAATCAAATCAAACTTGAAGCTCTCCTTTTTCTCTCAAACTTCAGCTTCTGTTCCTTTCTCTTCTCTTAAAGATGCAAGATATTTTGACCTCCCTGACTAGCACTCACCTGCTGGGAGAGGTCCTTACTTTTTCTGAGGGATCTCAAATCGTCATGAGAAAAGCCTGGATTTGTTGGAGAGGTGGCCGAGGAGACTGAAAGGACAATAGCCTCTACCTGGGGCCAGGTCAGACGCTGGGACTCTCTTAAGGGAATGTCCATGTTCAGGGGTATACATTCCATACATTCCACATATATTCCATATAGTCCATATAGTTTATATATTCCATATATATTTGAGTCAGATTTTTGTGCCAGACAGCATGTGAAGCTGAGGATAAAAGATGACCAAGACACCATTCCTGCTCTCTAGAGGCTGAGAAATCTAGCACAATAGGCAGAGAAGCAAGTGCCAAATCACAATGCCCTGTGGTCAGGACCATTCCAGATTTGAGCACAAGCCTCTATGGAGCCCAGCTGGGGTGGTCAGGTGAGTTCAGGAGTAGTCTGAGGAAGGTTTGTCAGAACTGGGCCTTTGCAGTGGTGTTATTAAGGTGAGCCACGTCCCAGAGGGCCTGCAGAGATGGGAGGGATGGAAGGACAGTTCAGCAGGCGGCCTTCTAAGGCATGCTGCAGAATGCAGAGATTTCCCCAGTAGCTCATGCATGCCCTGGTCCCCACAGCTGTCCCTTCCCTCCCACATACTCTGGCCCATGGATTTGGCCCCTACCTGTTTCCCTCCTCGCCTCCTGATACAGTACAAATTGTTTGGACCATGGCTGCTGGTCCTTTTCTTGCTAGCATCTATAAATATTCTACTTTCCCTCTCTTGTTAGAACACTTAGCAAAATCTTCTCTTGTGCAGGCATTCTACAACAGAGGCCTATGCTGAGCACATCTGGTTGATTTTCTTCTGGTATGGAGGACAAGAGCAGTGAAAGATAGGGCCATTGAAGTAACCAAGAGATATGGGATTTATGGCAGGAATTGAAAGCCAAATGCAGGATTTGGGCTTTGTCCTGAGTACAACCGACACCCACCAAATGGTGTTAAACAAGAGGGGCAGGAATTGAGATTTGGAAGATTTATGGTTCAGGGAATGGATTGGGGAGGAAGAAAATGGAAACAAGGCAAACAGGAGGGGAATGCAACTCCCAGGTGAGAGAAGAAGAAATCCCTTGAGATTCTGGAGGAGGTCTGATTATACCTACTTAGCAGGAGGCCCCCTCTCTGCAGTCTCTGAGGTCCCCAGTTTGATTCCCAGCACTGCAAAAGTGGGAGCAGGATGTGGCAATCCACTCCCAAGGCAATTCCGAAACAATCAGCCATTGAAATCCCTATGAGGGTTGCTATGATTTGCATACCAACTAGACGGCACCTAACAACAACAACAACAACAACAACAAAGCAGGAGGCCCACCTCCCCCGACCCTTTCAGTATTGGAGGTTAAATCCAGGGTCTCCTACATGCTAGGAAAGTGCTCTATAACAAAGCTACACTCCTAAATCCTTATTTATTTTTATTTTGAGACAAGGTCTTGCTGTGTTGCACAGGAGGCTGAGGCAGGAGGATTGTGAGCCTGAGTCACTGGGATTACAGGCATGTGCCACAGCACCCGGCTCCAGTTTCTCTTAACTGTATGGTTACTCATGCGTCTGACTACAAGATAGACTAATTTCATATCGTCCCCACAGTGAATGCCACAGCGTTGATATTCAAAAATCCATTAACTTGAATTGAAAAACTTTAGAAGCAACCATTTCTCAGGCTCATCTAAGTGAGAGGAAGTGCAAGACTACACTGTCCTGTAAAGCTGAAGAAAATGTGTGTCTTTTCACTTCTATGGGAGTGATTAAAGAACATTATAACAAAACTTTTCAAATAACATTTTAGTGTTATGTTTGTCATAATTTATGTTTCTGGCTTGTGCTTTGTTTAAGTTTATTAGGAGACATTTTTTAAAAATCTGCATTTTCCAATTCTGCCACCATCTGTGCAAACAATGTAAATATTTACAAGGAAAGTTTTAAGGTAAAAACTGAGGTTCTGCAGTATTTTAAGAACTGACAGTATCACCCTATAATTTTTTTCCATTGTGCTCCTTAACAAAGCCTTTGAACATGCATGTAACACACTCAAGGAATGTTAGCAGATGCTAAAACATTTTATTAGCTGATTTATTAGGCTATTGAGGGTCATTCTTTGAAAAATGGGGATAGAAATCCAGACACAACAGAAGTAAGAAAAATCAGAAATCAACCTTTGGAACAATGGTAGCTAGTAACTCTTTTCTTTCTGTTAACATACCAGCTTAATTCAAAACAGAGCAATGTCTGCACCAATGATTATAGCAGTTTATTTTCTTTTCAGTGAGAAAAGGTTCAGGAAAAATGTGAAAGTAAAAAGAAAAAAATAGAATGCAAAGGATGAAAAAGGAATACAAGTGCAGTTGGCATATTTACAGGAAATATAAATTTAACTGAAAATATTCTTGTAATATATCCCTCTTTAGATCTCCTATTAAGATGCAACTTTATTTCTGCATGCAGCTCAAGTTATATAGAAAAAAAATGAGTTACATGATAACATCCTCTTCTAAACATCCTGAAAGGAAAAAGATTGAATTGCCAAAAAGAGAAGCTTGTCACTTAGGTGAAATAGGAGGAGAAACATGGTTGAATTTGAGGGGGACAAGGAAATCCTCTCCAAAATGGCCACATTTGAAACCTATAATGTGGCATCCATTACTTTGGGGAATGGATTTTCCTTTTCAGGGTCCCATTTTGAGGTACAGATAGCTCAGGTCAATAGAATGAAACAAGATACTCCTGATTTAGTGTTGTCAAGAAAGAAAATCAAAATGGAGTAGCATTGATTTGGGACATTTAGAATAGAAACGCCTGCAGCATTACCACTGTGGCATCAGATCCCATAAGATCTCGGAAACTAAGCAGGGTCAGACCTGATTAGTACTTGGATGGGAGACTGCCTGGGAACACCAGGTGCAGTAGGCTTGGGAGAAGGACTTGGCAACCCACTCCCAAAAAATAATCTGCCATTGAAAACCCTGTGAATAGCAGAGAAGCTCTGACAATAGTGCTTCATCTGCCATACGTAGGGTCTCTATGAGTCGAATACCAACTCAGTGGCATCTAACAACAACAACAAAATAGAGTCAGGGGGCCCTGCAAAATCAGGTTTCAGCTGACCTTTTAAACAGGGCTGCAGACAACTTTCCCCATCCTCACCTGAGCTCTTCTTCGGACTGGGCAAAATCACTTTCCTGAAACATTACTTTGTTAACATTTTATGGAACTTCTATGCAAGTGACTCTCTCCTCTAAACTACCCAGAGATGGAGATTACATCCAATTCTTTTCTTATGAGACAGTTCAACTTTTCCAAGCATTAATAATAATTACTGGCTAGCAAATGATGTAAATTACCAATCCAGCTTGCAGTTTAAGGCTATAAATATGGCCTCCATTTTGTAAAACCTCAGAGCATATTTTCAAGACTGCTTGAATTTGTATATTCCTGTATTGTAATCATAATTAGCCCTCAAGTAAGTGTAATTTTCTTCTCGATTAGGTTTTTATTTTTGGTGGACAGTATGAATATATTTCTAAGATGAATTCCTTAGGACAGGCAGACTAAAACAGAATGAGAAAACCAGGGCAGGGAATTAATAAGAGGAAAGCCTGCAGGTTATCAAACTGCCACCCTTTGGTACCTTTTCCTTGCAATTCTATACCCAAGGATGTCTAAATCAACTATTGCAGAATTTTCTGGAGATGGTGGCATGTTGCCAAAAGAACATCGCAGTCTGTTTGCTAATTCATTAATAATTTCCACTTGAAATATATGAAGTATAACATGCTTTATTAATGGGTAGGAACTCAACCTACTCAACTTTCAGAGTCCCATCAGATAGGTAACCATCAAATATCTGATGAAAAATAGCTCATATTATAGACCTCAAAAAACTAAATTTTATACTAAACTTCCTTTTATTCAAAGAACCACCTTTCACTAGGTTTAGCAAGGCAAAAAGGAATAATAGAGAAAATAGAGAGAAACTTAACAAAAAAAACTTTGTCAGCCAGGTTGATCCACACTTGACTTCACTGTGCAAAGTATAGGCTCAAAGATGATTTGGAAAGATTTGGATGGCGAATCATCTTCTCATAAGTCTTTGTCATTTAAAACATCATGATTGTTAGTTCACACTGCTCATTAATACTAAAGCGATTCTTGATAATTGTTCTAGGTTTCAATGTCTAATTAAAGCTAAGTAGCTAGATTTGCATACAATAAACAATAGAAGTGACTTGCATCTCCAATCTCACAGACCTAATCAGCTTCACAATACAGTATCATTAAAACTCTCATACTAATTATAGCTAATTGTTTCATGAAAATAGAAGCCATTTCCTTCAGGAAATAGTTTCTTCCAAAAGCTTAGGTCCTGCTGCTTATCTATAAAGACCTAAGGTAAAGCTGGCTGCAGTGGCCCATCCTTGTAATCCCTGAGGAGATTGAGGCAGGACGATCTCCAGGTAAGACTCTGACTCCCCCAAAAAAACTAAAAAGGGGATGGGAGTTAAGCTCAGTAGTAGAACATTTGCAAAATATGTGTGAGGCCTTTGATTCAACTCCCAAGTTTCACAAATAAATGAATGAATGAATGAATAAATAAATAAATAAATAAATACCCCTAAAGGCCCAAGATGCTTAAATTACCTAAAATGAATATGTAGAAAACTGGCTCAGGATATATTTTTTCAAGATTCTTCAAATTATAAAAAGTCCATGCTTCCTTACTCAAAGGATTGAGCCCCTCAGTCAAAGCAACTAGACAGACTTAACCTGCTTAGTAATTCTACTTCTTGGAAAAATGTGAACATGCTCAATTAGAAATGAATAAAATAAGTGTTCATCATATTTTTGGTTAAATAAATGTTACTGATAGCATTAAATTCTAGAGTGGCCCTTTTGAATTGTTCTGCAATCCTAGAGGATCACAGGAACAGTGAGACTCTGGACATGTTTAATGTGAACACCAGCATGGTCTTCTCCAATGCCTAAATACTATAGATCCAATGATCGATTGCCAACAGTCAAATGAGAAGAAAAAAAAAAGTCTAAGATAAATGCTGTGTATAGATGGATTACTAGATCAACTTCTCATTTATCTTGTATTTAGAGGTTTGCTGGTTAGACGGTGCCTTAATCTTGACCTGGAAATTTCTAATCATGGCAGCTCATAGAGGAAGGCCAATGGTTTATGGTATAGTCATGTTGAGGCAGGATAGAAAGACAAGGAAAATTTGGGGGACATGGGAAAGAACAGGATTTTTCAGCCCCAGATTTGGTCTGAAACTTATCAGCCAAGAATTCCATTTCAACCAGAAGAGAAAGGCTAATATGGGAACTACAAAAACCAATGCTTCCTCGAGAATCTCACCAAATCCAATTATCAACTATAATTTAATAGCCCTAGGTAATTTCCTTGTGACTAGATATAGTAGGAATTTCATCAACAGTCCCAATTTAGGCATTTTAACAATGTCCCTTTTCCAATGTGTAAATATGTACTGGAAACCTGTTGGGACTTCATCGAGCAATGTTAACTTCAAAAGTCCAAAATCATAAATATACCTGTTGTGAAGATACCTCGGTGTGCCTTTCTAGAGGCCCACACTTGCTCTGAAGTATGTGTTATCCCTTTCCTTTACTGAATAAACTTCAAATTGCTTCACTCTCTTACTAACTTGTCCAAAAATTATTTTTTTTGCTACGGAGCCAACAGGAGAAGGATGTGGCAATCCACTCCCAAAGCAATCCTGAAACAATTGGCTATTGAAAACTCTATGAGCGTCGCTATGAGTCAGACTCAACTCAATGGCACCTAACAATAACAGGTAGCCAAGGACTCAACATCTCCCCTGAATAGAGGTATGAAGAAGGGGAGGCAGTAACATTGGGGTACAGCACCCCTAAAACCTCTGATAGATGCAAATCATCTCAATTTCTACCATCTTCTGCTATCATTTTCCTTGGTATTTCCTTCTGAAAGTTTCTCTGACATATGAATTTATGGCTTTTCAAACAACTTTTTCAGAGCTGGGCACAGTGGCACACACCTATAATCCTAGCTGCTCAGGAGGTAGAGGCATAAGGATAGCAAGTTCAATGTCAGAGGCAGCCTGTGCAACTTGAGGAAACCCTATCTCAAGATAAAAAAAAAAAAGTTTAAAGGGGGTTAGGAGAGCAGCTCAGTGACAGAACACTTGCAAAGTGTACACAACGCTTTGAGTTCAGCCCCCCAGTACAGAAAAGAAAAAAAGTTTATTTTCTGATGTTTTAAAAAGCATAACCACAACAAATGTGACCAAGTATTGAGTGAGTGGCTCATAAATTCATCTGCAATCATAGTGATGCACATCACAAAAATAAATATAAAAGTGCTCATGAAATGATTCTTTAGATTCATCTATTTGTCTATTTATTTTACCTATTTTCTATCCCCACTACTTTCCCCCAAACATTTTGTCTTACTAGATAGTTTCTCCTCAACATTTATAAAAGTCCCCCTTCAGGTATTTCTCTCCTTAAACTTCCTTGACTTAGAATCCCACTCTTTTTCCTCTCTCTCATTTGCTGTTTGTGTTAACTTTCTGTCATTGTGACAAAATACCTGAGGGAATCAGCTTAAAAAGATGAAAAGACCCAAGACAACAAATAACCCAATGCACAATGCCCAATACACAAATGGGCAAAGGAAATGAGGATACAGGTCTCAAATGAAGTTCATAGGGCTAAAAAACACATGAAAAATGTGCACTATCCCTAAGACATTAGGGAAATGCAAATCAAAACAACTCTGAGGTTCCATCTTACTCCAGTAAGAATGGCTAAGATTAACAAAGCAAATAATAACAAATGCTGACAAGGATGTAGAGAAAAAGCAACACTTTTACACTGCTGGTGGGACTGTAAATTAGTTCAACCATTTTAGAGATCAATATGGACATACCTCAGAAAACTAAGAATAGAACTGCCATACAACTCAGCAGTATAACTCCTGGGAATATACCCAAAGGGAAACAAGTCATCATACCACAGATATACCTACATCTCCATATTTAACGTGGCACTCTTCACAATTATAAGGATATGGAACCAAGATGTCCATCAACAGAAGAAAGGATAAAAAAATTGTAGTACATATACACAATGGAATATTATTCCTTAATAAAAATGAATGAAATAATATCATTTGCAGCAAAATGGATGGAACTAGAGAATATCATCTTAAGCGAATGAACACAGGCTCAAAAGAGACATACCTTGTGCTCTCGCTCATATGTGAGAACTGAATCTTACTTAAAGGAAGAAAAAACTATACATATGTAGATATATAGAAATGAACAATCAACTAAGAAATGAAAATATAAGCAGAGTAGAGAGGAGGCAGGGGAATAGCAAAGGGAAACAAAAGTTGTGGGCAGTGGGAAGGGGAGGGGAAATAATGTAAAGGGCTAAAGGGAGAGAAGATAATCTCAATGTAAATGAGTAACTTTATGAGTACATGGGAAAAATAGGGGAATATAACCCATAATTTTATGTGAGTTTTACTACATATCAAAAGGTCCCATAAACTTTGTAAGTTGATGGAAGTGTAACCAAAAGTGATGCAATAGTTGCACAATGCAAATATTAAATGCTGCATTACTCTGTACCCCATCAACATTTATTGATAAAAGGGAACAAAGATGAAAAGACATATTTTGGGCCATAGAATAAGAAGTTTCATTTTATGATTGTTTGGCCCTGTTGCTTTGGGCCTGTGGTAGCATGGTATATCATGGTGGTGGGTTCTTAGCAGAGGAGGCCTATTCACCTCATGTTATCTAGGTGGCCAAAAAAAGGATAAGAAGAGGCCAAGGTCTTATGCCCCCTTCAAGGGCACACCCCCAGTGACCTACCTTCCTTACACAGGGCCTATTTTCTAAAGGTTCCACCATCTCCCAATTGCATTGCATGCTGGGCACCAAACTTCAACACATGGCCTTTGGGGGTCATTGAAGATACAAACTATAGAACTACTGTTCTTGAAATTTTTATTAATTTTTTCCCCCAAAACTTGAATACATAAAGAGATGAGCCACACAATGCCATGTTTGAGCAAAGAATCATCCAATAATTCTGTACAGGAATGTACTTTGTTCAATTCACTGATTACTATTGAAGAAAGACCCCAAATTTAGTGTGGATACAGGTCAGTTTGTATATTCTTATACAAAAGAACAGGCTGGGATTTAGCTCAGTTGGTAAAGCACTGCTCTGCAGTCTGAAAGGTCCAAAGTTCAATTCCCAGCACTGAAAAAATGGGAGAAGGATGTGGCAATCCTGAAACAATCAGCCATTGAAAACCCTGTGAGGGTCACTATGAGTTGGACATGACTCAATGGCACACAACAACAACATACAAGAGAGACGATTTATATTTATATTCAGGAGAAATGAGAATGGCAAAAGTAAAGCTTTAGTGTAATATAGGAAACTGGTTTTATATTTTACTTGGAAATTGTATCTTTTATTTTTTTTTGGGGGGTGGGTGGTTCTGGAGGTTGAACCCAAGGCCTCACACTTGCATGCTTTGCAAGTTCTATACCACTGAGTTGCACCCTCAGCCCATTTTTTAACCTTTTTTTTAATTTATTTTTTTGAGATGAAGTCTCACTAAGTTACACAGACTGCCTCTGTTCTCGAATTTGCAATCCTCCTGCCTCTGCCTCCAACTTAGTGGGATTACAGGGGTGTGCCACTGTGCCTCCAAGAAATTGTATCTTAATAGCCTCTATTAATTGCCTGTGGGGCTGGGGTTTAGCTCAGTTGGTAGAATGCTGCTGTGCGCTCTTTGAGGACCCTGGTTTGATCCCCAGCACTGGAAAAATGAGAGAAGGACGTGGCAATCCACTCCCAAAGCAATCCCCAAATAATCAGCCATTGAAAACCCTATGAGAGTCACTGTGAGTTGGACTAGACTTGACTGGATATAACAACAAATTAATTGCCTATAAATATCTAGCTACTCAAATATCTATAATTTAGTCACCTTACTGACTCTCTCATTTATCAATAAGGTTAACAAAATCTTCGACATGTTTATTCCCTATTTCCATGAGACTTATAATTTTAACTTTTCTGAAACTACACTTTGAAAGTAATCAACTTTTTTACATGCTTTTATTACTTATCACATTGTTTAGTTAGCTGGCCTTACTTTTCAATTATACTCTGACATTTTTGGAATCACAGACATCTTTTTCTGTATTCAAAGTGCTCAGCATGGATACTTGTCACTTAGGTACTCAGTAAGTGTTGTTTGTATATTTCTGAATTGAGTTCTGTGACCCTACACTCATAAATCAATGGAGCATGGTCACCTCTGTTTGCCCCCAGAGGCTCCCATTTGTCTCTCTGTTCGGCATCTGTGTAACTAAATAGGCTTCTCTGAAATTCATTCCATATAACATAAATTAAATCCTAGTCTGTCTCATCTAGTATTTCACATATATGTATGGTCTAAGGAAGATTCAGATATGCAAGAAAAATTTCTTCTTGTTCTACACACACACATACATACATATACTCTACTCAAGAATAGGAAAATCCACTAAAAGAAAGAGGCACCCTTGTCAAATATATTAGGGTTTCCAAGATTCTACCTGCATAAAAACTGTTAATAAAATTTAAACTTGCTTTTTAATATATATGTCTGTTGATTTTTTTTCTGAAAATAGGCTCTTTTTCTGGGCCAGTTGCCAACAATTTATACTACTAAATATGTAAGTGGGAAAAAGAAGAAAAATAAGCATTGATAGCAGTAACCAAGATAGGTTTCAAATACTGTTAGGGAATTTTTGTCATTTCAAAATAAATCCTAGTCTAAAATATCTATATTGCTTCACTGAAAATTCCATGGTTAATGAGACCTTCAAAAAGCTTGTTGAATCAGTTTTTCATATCCCCTTACCATCCATAATTCTTAGACCGATTTCTTTTTGCTGGAGGAACATACCTTATTTTTCAACTGGTTCAAGTTACTATAAACAGCAAAAAGTTTTAAGTAATAAGAGTCAAATCCATTTCTCTTTGGTTTGGTAGCTACTATATATACAATGAAGACCTTTAGCCTCTTTAAAAATTATTCCCTAATTAATAGATTGCACATGTAAAACAATAAACAATTTTTTAGGTTTTAAATATATACTCTAGATTTGCTCAATAACATTACCTTCCTTGTATGTTGTACCAAATTTTTATGATTTCAGGCTAATTATACCAATAATACTATAGCTCAAGGATTGTAGAACAAGGCAATGCCTTTTCAAAAAGTATAAATGAAATCCGCAGGCATTCTAATTTTCACGGTTAAAAAAGAAATCTTGTGTTGAAACAGTATCACTTTTAAAATTTTCAACCAGAAAAGAAGAGGATAGTAAATGCTATTAGAAACTCAGTCTGATCTGGGTGAATAAAACACTAAGAAAAAAAAAAAAGCTTTACAGTTCTATCATTTCCAGCATAGTAATAGATACATAGAGGGTGCTAAGCTAGTTGTCAATATTGGTTATGTGCCATTAGGAAACTGTCTAGGAATTAAGAAAAAAAATAGTCTTTGGATTTTTAAATGAATGTCACAAATCAAAGGAAAAAAACCTCATGTATTTGAGTTTCTTGGACTCCTATTTTGGTTTTATTGACTTGTTGACTAATAGTTCTGCTTATCAATTTTCTCATTCCCTAGCACCAAGTCATGGAGGCAAGTGAGAAACAAAATCCATATACTTTTCTCTCCTTGTACAACTATATACAGTTCTGATATCAAACATACTTGCCTAATATTGTTGTTGTTGATAGGTGCTGTGGAGTCGGTGTCTGACTCATAGCAACCCAATGTACAACAGGCGAAACACTATTGTTAGTGCTTCTCTGCTATTCATAGGGTTTTCAATGGCCCATTGTTTTGGGGGAGTGGGTTGCCAGGTCCTTCTTCCATCCTGGTGTTCCCAGGCCATCTCCCATTCATGTACTAGCCAGGCCCAACCCTGCTTAGGTTCCGAGATCTGATGAGATCAGATGCCACAGTGGTACAGCTGCAGGCTGCCTAAGATTAGAACTAGGTAAAAGTAATTTAGCTTCTTACTCTAGGAAATGTCTCATAAAACGTAACTGTGAATGAACTGAAAGAACTTGCTTATTAATAACAGCTTTAGGCTGGGATATAGCTCAGCCAAAGGGTGATTGCTTAGCATGCATGAGGCCCTAGGTTTTAACCCCAGCACTGAAAACAAAACAAAGCACAATAGCTTGAACAACAAGGCTTGCTTCAAATCTCATACCTCATTGTGCCCACCACTCCAGAGCTCTTAAGCCATGAACTATACCACACTCAGCCACTTCTCTTCTTTGTAAGATCTTAGAATCACCCAGGTCCTATCTTATTCTACAAATATCTATGTAATTTGCTCATTTTGAAATACTTCCATGACAGTTAAGGGAATGATCTCCCACTCTAAAATAGGTATAATAAACCCAGTTTTGCTTGATCAACAGATTTTACTGGTGGTCTTTTGGGAGACGGATGGTCCAAACTGACAGACATATGGAAAGTAACAAGGAGAAGTTAACAACAGCTGGAACAGGAAACTTAAAAAACCAAGCACAGGAATGTTAAAATGCACAACAATCCAGGTCAAGAATATCCCTTTCTATCACAATAAACTCTCAGAATGTCCTTATACTATAGTATAAAAATGGAGCTCACAATGATATATGACTGAGTTATTAATGTACTGTTAAATCATGTTCAATATGATCTCTTTAAGATGACAGAAAAATAAATAAAATATTTCACAGAGGGCTCCATCCAAATTGAATAATTTTAAGTTCTGGCAAATACTGAAAATCCTCTGGAAAACTATACTGCCCAGAATGATATACTCCCTGGGGCTGCAGCTAGCTGATAATATTATCTTGTGTTCATTCAACTACCAGATTCTGATTTGCTAAGGTATGTTGTGCTTTGTCCCTAAATGGTTCATAATTCAAGGCTCATGTCTGAAAAGTGGGGTGTGGGTCCAAAAGCCTGGTCCTTTTAAGCTGACAGACTTGAATTTTATCTCTAGCTCCACAGTTTTCTAGGCTTGTGACTCAGCATGTTATTTAAGTGCACTGACCCTCAGTATTTTTATCTGTTAAAAAAAAGATAACATCAACTTCACAGAACTATGATGATGATTACAAGTACCTTGTTTGTTACATGAATAAAGGAACAAATTAATGCATATAATCTCAGGTACTATTGTGTTTGAAATGTATTAATTAATTCTTAAAACTGTGATTGAGGTAGGAGCTATTACTGCCCCCAGTGTGCAGATAGGAAAAAATTGCTCAGAATATTAAACAATTTACTGAAGGGACACAACTAGAAAATGCGCAACTGAAATACAGGCAGTTGAGCCCTACAGTCCTCCTCTTTCCCACTGTGCTGCACAGAAACAAAGGATAAAATCCAAAACCAATGAAAGGTTCAAGACAACTGCATGTAAAAAGTAACTAAGAATTATTAAAGGTTCTAGGTGACATACCTCAATTTTTCTTATGATAAAAAAATTCCTGTGATGATACTTAATGGGATCTTACTGTTTGCAATTTTTTTTGATCTGAAGAAATCATTCGATCTTGGCCAATTACTTCTTAACTCAAAGAAATCCCATTCTTTTGCGGCACAAGGCACAGAGAGATAAACCATAAAGACAAGTTAAGAGTGTGCATTGAAACTCTAATTAATGAACTTGTTCCTATATAGTAAAGAAGTATTTGAAAATAAGTGTTCCCCGAAGTTGGAGCAAACAAAATGATTATATAATTGAAAATATCATTAGTGTCCTCTAGGAAATACCAGGGCTGGGATTTAGCTCAGTTGGTAGAGTGCTGCGCTGCAGTCTCTGAGGTCCTGAGTTCAATTCCCTGCACCACAAAAATGGGAGAAGGACCTGGCAATCCACTCCTAAGGCAATCCCGAAACAGCCTGCCATTGAAAACCCTATGAGGGTTGCTATGAGTCGGATACTGACTCGACGGCACCTAACAACAAAAACAACAACAACAACAGGAAATACCAAGGAAAATTCATCTCTGGGTCGTATATGATGGGAGATAGAGTGAGATCTATACAATTTGAAAATTACTTTTGAGAACTAAATTATATAAAATGAACCTAAAATAAATGAGATCAGCTCTTGATATATGTCTATTTTTTTAAATCCATGTTAGCCTTCACCTGACTGGCTGATGAATTTGAAGTAATATTCAAATTCCAATCATGGTGATGAGTGCCTTAGATGTACCTTCATCTGTGATCTTTATACTTAATGAGAATAAAGATGGTGGCTTCCAGCATTGAAAAGGGGGTCTAAATATTGAGACCCTACCAGTTTTCTGTTGCTATGCAGAGTTCTGTCTCAGGGGAGGGGATGGCCTAAAGTCATGAGCATCTAGCTCTTGTGGAGGAGCCAATGTTACATTGCAGGTAGCAGCCTCCGTGATTGTATCTTGTTTTGCTAGTGTTCACTCTTTCACAAGTGAAATGAAAAGATTCCTTGCATTTCCATTAACCTTATTACAATTTATTCAAAATTTAACTTGGCACATAGACTTAACAATGGAGACACAATACACTATCCTAGAGATCTGGAGCTGTTGCATCTACTGCAGAGCCAAGACTCTTAATACAGATTAACAAAATCAGTCATCTGAACTACAGACAAGGGGTCAGGAAACTTTTTCTGTAGAAGAGAGTAGTGAATATCAGGCTTATAAGTCACTGATCATTTGACTTTAGTCACAATTAGTCAATTTGTTATCATAGTGCAATGGCATCCATAGATAATGCATTAATGAATGGATAAGAATGTTTTCCAATAAAACTTTATTTATGAAAACTGGCAATGGACCAGATTTTGTCTGCAGGCTATTATTTTGCCAACTCCTGCTTACAGAACTTCAGAATCTTGTGGCAGGACAAATAAGGCCTCCCAAAGATGTCCACAACCAACTCGAAGACTGTGTTAATATGTCTCCATGGCAAAAAGGGCTTTGATAATATAATTCAGTTAATGATCTTGGGGTAGGAGGATGTTGCTAGATTATCCCAGGTAGGGTCAATGTAGTCACAAAAATCCTACAGGAAAAGCGAAAGGCAGGAAAATCACATTGTGAAAAGCAGGTAGGATGATGAAACCAGTAGTTGGAATGACAGGCTGAGGCACATGAGCAACTTTCAGAGGTGGGAAGACGCAACAGTGGGGTCTACCCTAGAGGCTCCAGATGGAAAACAGTCCCCCTGACACTTCAATTTTAGCTCTAGACTCATTCAAATTTCTGAACACTAAATTTGTAACATAAGAAATTCTCTTGCATATAAGCCACTAAATCTGTGGTAATGTTACCAATCAGCTGGCTGGTAGCCTTTTGTTCTACCTGGATAGAAATTGTGGGAGCAGCTCTGCAAATGCTGGCGTTTGGCAGCCATCTGAATCCTTGAGCATTTGACAGCAGTAAGCAGTGACAGCAGAGACACAGGAGCAGCAATAGGAGCAACAGCACATGTTACTTCCTAGTGTTACAGCTCTTCTGCAGGCCAAGAAGATTGAGTTCTCAGTCCACTAAGTTTCACAACTCCTACATAGGTATAGGAGGTTGGGAGTTACAAATCCATAAGTGTCACACCTCTTATGTAGGCTAAATAGGATGGGATTTTTCAGTCCTCAATAGCAGCTGGCATTGCAGTTTCTGGGAGGGCCTAGGTTTGGGATTCCCCAGTCCAGTGTTTTAGCTCGTAGACCAAGAGTGTATGAGACTTTTGGTCCTAAAGACTGGACACCTCTCTGGAACTCTTCCAGTGACCAGTTCCTGCAGTTTTTCTGTTCTCTCTTTATGCCTGCAGCTGTATCACTGTGGCTTCCAATGCTGTCAGATCTCAGAAGCTAAGCAGGGTAGGGTCTGGTTAGTACTTAGATGGGAGACCACCTGAGAACACCAGGTGCTGTAGGCTTGGGAGAAGGACCCAGCAAACCACTCCCCAAAATCAATCCGCCAATGAAAGCCCTATGAAGAGCAGAGAAGTCCTGACAATAGTGTTTCATCTGTTGTACATAGGGTCACTATGAGTCAGATACTGACTTGATAGCACCTAACAACAACTCTTTATAGCCTTCTCTCTCTTCTGCTATTCCTCCCTCTTTGATCACTCTCTCAAACTGTTCAGCTGCCTCTTATTGCTATGTCCTCTATCACTGTTGCTGCCATTTGGGAGGCAGCCATTGTCATGATTCTTCTTTTTCACTTTCCTTCTCCTGTTTCTCCTCCCTTTCTTCTTTTCTGCCAATAACTAGTCTTGTAGCCTCACCTCTTCTGTGGCTGTCATGCAGCCAGTCACTTCACTGCTTCCACAACTTGGCACTCTTGCTTCTCCACTGTCTGCCTCTGTCACTCCACTATCTTTTCTGTCCCTTGCCCTCACCACCATTCTGTTATCTCCAGTGCTTCTTTCTTCATGTTACCAGCTCACTCTGTATTACTAAAAGTAAACAAAAAGATCACTCAAGAGAAGCCTTTTATTGGCTTCTCTCTAATATTGTAAGACAGGAGGGTGTCTCCTGGCCTTCTCACTAAGTGCACTGAACAATCTACTTATATGGTCAGAGAAGGGCTGTTCATACCAATGAGAGCAAACCTCTCATGCAAATGAAGGTTTGTGTTTGTACCAATCACAGCATATTTCCTTTTACACCAATTACAACAGTCCCTATGCTGGGCCACCAGTGGAAGTGCCCCCCCTCTGGCCTGGGTTGGTCACAGAGTTATCTAGAATTCACTTAAGCTTGTGATAACAAAAAGTCCAGTGCAAACTGAAAACTGTTTGAAACACCCATAGTTGGAGCTGTGTTTTCAGGAGCTGGAGTTGTAATGCAATGGCAGTTGTCACCTAGCTTCCTCAAGGGATCTATGAAGTGTTCAAACCAGTGGTGGTGGTGTAAGGGTGGTTCTGCTGGTTACTTGACTGAGAGTCCTTTATTCAAAACAGCCAAGATCAAGGTAGCAAGGGGGAGACTAATAGCTGCCAATTAGGGAGTCAAATTACCATATCCCCAAACATCATGATTATTTACAAGAGGATAAACATTAGGAGTACTTACAGAAAGAAAACTTATTAACAACAATATTGATTTTTACAGTGTTTAACAGTGCTTTCAACAATGTTTAATACCTGCCTAATGTCCCAGGGAGTGGTAGGTTCCCCTGATTTGTCTCAGAAATTTGCCATAGCAGCAGGAGGAAATATACTTAGTATAGTCTTAGGCCTCTTCAAACTCGCAGTGTGTGAGGGGTTAGACTTGCCTGCTTGGTTGAACTAGAACTGTGTTTCTGGAATCTGTTCCAGATATGATTTCTAAGTTATGGTTGAAAGATAGAGGTAAAGCAGCAGTCATTGCAATCTGCAGATTGTGATGATTGAACATAGAGGGTTATTTTTAATTTTGTTTTGTTTTATGGTACTGTGGGATTGAACCCAGGGTATTCCATACCTGAACTTCACCCTTTGTCCCCATTCTTTTTTATTTTGAGACAGGATCTTGCTAAGCTGTACAGACTGCCACAGACCTCAAACTCACTGTCCTTCTGCTTTATCCTCCAAACTGGCTGGGATTACAAAATGCATGATGGCACCAGGTAGTTAGATGCAGTTTTAAACCAGTAAAGGGGCCTGCAATTTTCAGGCACCCTCCACTCTCTACCAACTCTTGAGCCTGTTGACCCACTATTTTCCCAGGCCCATCACAGACACTTGGTGGTTATCCTATATGGCTCGCAGCCACATGGATTCCCAGTCTTCTACTGGATTCCCACAAACCCCTTCATTGTCCTATTCTGGATACTGGGCATGGATAGTTTATCAGAGTGACTGCTCTGTGACTCTTCTGAACTTCCAACTTTCCTTCTGGATCTTCATTTTCCCTGTTCTTCCAACATGGTTCAAGTTCTACTGCCCATGATGTGTCCCTCCACCCAAAATTGATACTGGTTCTTCATATCTGACTAATTGGCATGTCTGACTAATACTTTAACAAAAAAAAATTTGGCAAACAGAGCCAAGAAGATATGCTGAACGAGTTCAAGTGATGCCATGGTACAAGGCCACTCTAGTAGACAGCTGGCCTCTGTAATTGATGGTGTTGTAACTATGTGGCTACAAGAGCATGTCCCCAAGTTTGCACATAAGAAGCATTTGATGTGAATGTAACAGAAATCTGGGTTCAATTCCAGCTTTGCAATTGATCCCAGGCAAATTGCTCAATCCTTTAGGTGATGTTTCCATATCCAAAAAATGAAGGCATGGTAGGTTATTCACAAATGTTTGGTAAATTTATCCTCAGGGAGGATTACACTCCCTTGTTTCCCTGTCCTACTAAATGTAGCTATGGTCATATAAAGTGTTCTGGTAAATGAAATTTGAGGGTAATTGATATGTACAAGTTTAAGAGCTACCTCCCCTCATTCACTTCTGTGATGAGCAATGGTTTCAGAGAGAGGCAGCTCTGCCAGGCAGGTTGCATAGTGAAGATGACATCTGCATAGTAAAGTTATAGCTGCCTGTGTGAACACACAGCCTGGATGAAAACTAACCACTCTGGGTTGTCTACCCCTGAAACAGTATGGCTGCTTGTTCTTTCAGCACGACCTAAGCTATCCTGACTGATATAAGATTGAACCTGATCGTCCTTCTACATGTCAAACACTCTGGTTGATAGCAAACTCTGAGATGACTCTTTCTGGTTAGCAATATGCATGGAATATCACTTTTTAAAATGTCTTCAGATACACATGAAACAATATTAAATGCTCAAAAATTAAATCACAGAAATATGTGGAGTAAAATAATCTTTTCACTGGCGCTTTGTTCACAGGTGCCTAAAATCTACACAATGCTTAACACCTCAGATGACTGACTTGAAATAAACCAAATCAGAGAAGTGGAGACTATACAGACATAATTTATGTAGCTTCCTTATGAAATACTAGCTAATTATTTTTTCTTTCTACTATCTTCTTCTTATAAATTCCTCAGCTTAGAGCTGAGAGATTCATAGTGGGGGCTTATCAACCTCAAACAGTAGCAATTCAGAAGCATTAATTAACTGTGTGGTAAGTAGTTGTAGGGCTGGGATTTAGCTCAGTTGGTAGAGTGCAGCTCTGCAGTCTTCCCAAGTTTGATTCCCAGCACCGCAAAAATGGGAGAAGGACCTGGCAATCCATTCCCAAGGCAATCCCGAAACAGTCAGCCATTAAAAACCCTATGAGGGTCGCTATGGGTCAGACACAACTCGATGGCACCTAACATCAACAACAACAAGTAGTTGTATTTTTTAGGTTGTTACCCGGAACTTTCTTAGTTTTAAAATTTAGAATAGTAAGAATCAACCTATTAAAATTGAAAAAAAAATAGGTTAGCACTAACTCATTTTTTTTAAGTTAGTCACTTAGAAAATAAAGATGATTTGCATTTCCCTAGCGGTTGGGGATATTGAGCATTTTCTCATGTATTTTGTGGCCTTACAAGCTTCTTCATTTAAGAATTGCCTGTTCAGTTCTTTGCCCACTTGTGTATTGGGTTATTTGTTTTCCTTGTAATTGCTTTCTTGAGTTCTTTATAAATTCTGGAAATTAGTCCTCTGTCCAATGTATAGGATGTGAAGTTTCTTTTTCCCATTCAGTGTGGGGACTTCCTTGACTCTGTTGATTATTTCCTTTGCTGTACAGAAGGTTTTTAATTTCATTTAATCCCATTCATCTATTCTTGTTGTGATTTCTTGAGCAATTGGAGTCCTATTAAGGAATTGCTTTCCTATGCCTATATGTTGGAGCATATTGCCTATCTTTTCCTCTAGTAATTTTAAAGTTTCTGGTTTTATGTTGAAGTCTTTTATCCATTTTGAGTTAACTCTTGTGCATATTGAGAGGTAAGAGTCAGTGTTCATTTCTCTGCAAGCAGATATCCAAGTTTCCCAGCACCATTTGCTGAAAAGGCTATCCTTTCTCCAATGTACCTGCTTTGCTCCTTTGTTGAAAATCAGGCGCCTATAGATGTGTTGATGTATCTCTTGGTCCTCTATTCTGTTCCACTTGTCTTCTGGCCTATTTTTGTGCCAAACAGTACAAAGCTATTTTTGCTACTATAGCCCTGTAGTATAGATTAAAGTCAGGGATAGTGATTCCACCTGCACTAGTTTTACAGCTTAAGAATATTTTGGCTATACATGGTCTTTTGTGTTTCCATACAACTTTGGTGATCATTTTTTCTATTTCTGTAAAGTCTGTCATTGGAATTTTACTGGGGATTGCATTAAATCCATAGATTGCTTTTGGTAGGATAACCATTTTTACATTATTGATTCTCCCAATCCATGAGCAGGGGAGGTCCTTCCACCTTCTAGTATCCTCTGTGATTTCTTTCTTTAATGTTTTGAAATTTTCCTTCTAGAGATCCATAGGATCTTTGGTTAGATTGATTCCAAGGTATTTAATCTTCTGGTGGGCTATCATGAAAGGATTGTAGCTGTAATTTCCTTCTCTTCCTGCTCACAGTTAGTGTAGAGGAAGGCTACTAGTTTTTGAGTGTTAATTTTGTATCCTGCTACTTTCCTAAAGGAGTTAATTAGGTACAAAAGTTTTCTAGAAGAGATTTTAGGGTGCTTTATGTAAAGTATCTTGTCATCCACAAATAAGGATAATTTGATCTCTTCTTTGCCTATCTGTATCCCTTTGATTTCTTATGTGGGAGCTGAACCAAACTTAAAAGGAGGAAAAAATTCTATACATAAATTGAAACATTATAAAAGCTCATGTAAACTTAGCATAGAAGAGACAATTTAAAGAGTGGAAAGAAGGAGGGAAGGATCTAGTAAGAGGAAGTGATGATGGGAAAAGATGGGAGGGGAAGGAGGGCCAACAATGAGGGAGGAAGGGGGGAAGCCAAACTCAATGTAAACAGCTCAACTTTATTAATATGGGAAATAATAATAAGAATACCAATAATACCAAAGGATGGCAATAATGCAAATGGACTAGATCACTTGTGTGATACTGCTGAGAATATAAAAAGATAGATCACTAAGGAAAAAAGTTTGGACTTAAATCAAAATTGGGATGAACATACATAGATAAATATTCCCACAAAAAGACATACAAGAAGAAAGGAGATCATTGGTGATGGGGTGGGGATGGGGGAGGAGGGTCATGAGAGGGTAAGTGGGAAGCTATGTGAATAATGTACAATGAAATGAATATATGGAAACGTCACATTGTAATACATGTCAGAATGAAACCCATTAAGTTGTACATTAAAAATTTCTAATAAAAAAGAAAATAAAGATGAAAAGAAGGATGAAAGAGGGAAGGAGAAGAAATATTAATAAAATATCATTGAGAATGAGGATATTATGCACAAATCTGAATTTTCCAAACCTTCCTCATGAATAAGTCTTCGCTGGAGTTGGAGGAACCACTTTACATTTTACCCACAGTCCTCCAGTAAGCATTACAGGGGACAGAATTTGTTTTATGGGCTTTCTGTTCTTTTCTGCCTCCTCCTAAAATATCCAGTGGTGCCAAATGTGCAGTACCTTCATTGAGCAGCCAGTTATACAACAAGGCACTCTATGTTTACTTAGTGATAGTTTTCACAAGGCAACACTTAAGGCTTAAGTTTTCTGACTGAGGGATGAACAAAGGCAGGATGTTATCATTTATGTATCTTTGTTGCTTTCCAGCAAATGAAGACATGGCAGCCTTTCAATGGCAAGGAATCCATTTTGAAGTGAAAGATTGCATATGGCTAAAGAAATGACCTTTGTATGCTGCATTCAACCCAGTTTTGATCATTTCACCCTTCTCCTTTGTTTCAGAAACTTAAAACACTTCCCATTTTCTTTTCCAAATCCTGCCCTTCCTTGCCTATGTGACTTTTTGTTGTTGTTTTGTTTTGTTCTGTTTTGAGACAAGATCTTACTGTGCAGCCCAGCCTGGCCTGGAGCTCACTATGTAGACTAGGCTGACCTCACACTCATGTTGATCCTCCCACCTCAACTTCCTGAGTGTTGGGATTACAGGCACCTGCCACCCCTCCTGGCCCTATGTACCTTTTATTCTTACAATATAGACAACATTGCTACCCCCTCTCTGTAGGAAAAACTGCATCTCACCACTTCAGAATAGACACATGGACTTTATATAGATCCAGCTTTCATTTAGTCATCCCACATCAAACATATAAATATTTACTGAATGCTGGCTGCATGTCAGGCAATATGCCCAATTACAGATTCAATGGTCAGCAAGATAGACCTTGCCCATATACTGATGTCTCTCTCAAATGAGGGAGAAAGAAGAACGTGTTCAAATAAACATAAAAATATAAGTTTAGTATTCTTCCTTAAGGAAGAAAAGACAGATAAGAGATACAAAGGATAAAGGAAATGGAGGTAAAGAGGGAAGAATATCCTTCTAAACACAGAGGATGGCATATGCAAAGGTCCTATGTTGTATGTAACAAAATCATAGCATAAAATGTTGAAAATATAAGCAAGAAGAAAAAGAATAAAGGTTTATTCTTCTATGTTCTCTCTTACATTCACTTCTATCTTTTGGTTCATCCATTGTTTTCAGAGAACCTGTAATACCACTTTAGGTGCTCATATTAATTAATGGTAAGTTAAATTAACATGATCTCAATAAAAATAACAGTAAGGTCAAAGTGAACAAGATGTCTGTGCTCATGAAGTTCATGGAAATCACAGACTAGTTTGGCATACAGACAAGTAAATCATCCGTGGGGGTATAGCAAGAAGTTTGCTACATGAGAGATGAGGACAGAGGCTGTGGGGACACAAAGGCATCGGCATCACACCTGGGCAGAAAGCTCCAGTCAGGGCAGACTCTAGTGAGGGGAGACTCGCCTCAACAGATGGGCTCTTTAGCTGAGTTGTGGAGGGATAGGTGATAAGAAAAGTGATCTTGGCAGAAGGAATGCTACCTGCTAAATCAGAAAAGCGTGGCAGCCCTCCTGGCCCTGCCATGGAGTGAGAAACTTATATAAGAGAGTAGCAGTAAGTGGGACACAAGAGCTTGTTCTCGGCCTTGTGTAAGGCCCTGAGGCAGGGCTCCTGACTTTCTCACTTCATAGGCCCCTGAGCCTCTCTCTCATGTTTTCATCCTGTCCTTAGGTCAAAAGAAATGCCAACGGGCTTCTATTCATACTTAGCAAAGTCCAAATCCCTTAGTATTTGTGTGTACTAACAACTCAGTATCAACAGCTATACTACCCTGGCATCTGATGCCATCAGACCTCAGGAGCTAAGCAGGGTGGGCCCAGTTAGTCTTTGGATGGTACACCACCTGGGAGTACCAGGTGCTGCTGGCTACAGAGAAGAACATGGTAGCCTACTCCTAAAACAATTAGCCATTGAAAACCCTATGAAGAGCAGAGAAGCACTGAGCAGAGCAGAGAAGCACTGAGAATAGTGCACAGTGACAAGTAGTGTTTTGTTCTGTTATACACAGGGTTGCTATAAGTTGGATTCAACTTGATGGCACCTAACAGCAACAGCAACAGCAACAACAACAACAACTCAGTAACCATTTGAAAAAGTCATACAAAAGAACTAAAGGGGAAAACATGCTTTTATTTCACTCTTAAACAACCATGATTATTTGCTAATGGGATCATGTTCCTGTTGATCCTCCTCATATTTGGAACCAGACTGGGGCCTGCCACCCCCACTTCCTGTTGCCCATGGCCTGTCCCTGGATGTTTGCTTTTTATCATGAAAACAGTCTAAACTCTACGTGGAAAGGAGTGAAACTAGGGACTAGCTTGAAACTAAGAGCTTATGTGAAATCCAACAGATGTCAAAGATGTACATTTTTTCTCTAATGTTTGAGTGTCCTGACTCAGAGTTTGCCATGGTGACATGGGTGTCCTGAAATATATTGTAGAAACTCAGGTCCTTGGGCTTTATCCTAACAATGATAGAGAGCATTTGAGTCTCTAACTGAAGAAAGGGGTGTATGCGGTCACGAGTGTGTTACAGACCATTCTAGGAAGCTATGTAAAAAACTAAAATTTAAAAAGCCTTAAAAATTCAAGACCAGTTTAGTTGCTTAGCTGATGCATGATGGGGATGAAGGCTGTGCTAGTGTAATGAGGACAATACAGTAGAAGCCTTTGGGCCCTCAGGAAGATGTCCGCACAGACAACTCCCACCTACATCGATGGCCTCCTAAGTCTCTGCCTCAGGACCATCTCTGGCTGCACAAGGTTCTGGCCATGCCAGAGGCAGCCCTCAAACCAGGAGAGCTTGGCACTGGTAGACAGACAGATACCTAGCTTCCTTGATTTTTCATAGGATAACTGAGGCAGTTTCTACAAGCTTTCTCAGAAATTCCCCAGCTAGACTGTGCCCCAGTGGCCTATTAGCAACAATCTGCATATTAACACACCCAATGCTGACTTTCAACAATCTAATTATTAAGACACTCAATGCTGGCTTTCATCTTTTCTTCCCTACTTCCCTCCTCTCTCATGGTGTTTGGAGAAATGAACTCTGAACCAAATCCTCGCACCCAAGTACTTGACTTGGGGTCTGCTTTAGGGTGAACACAAACTACAACTGAAAGAAATGAGAGCTAATAGGGAGGAAGAATAGTCTGCAAGACATAACTGGCTTGAATAAGAGAAGGCAGAGAAATTCAGAGCTGCTCCTTGACTTCTGAGCGCACAACAGGGTTACCCTTTGTTGTTGTTGTTGTTGTTGTTAGGTGCCGTCGAGTCAGTAACCGACTCATAGCGACCCTCTGTACAACAGGGGAAACACTATTGTGAGTGTTTCTCTGCTGTTCATAGGGTTTTCAATGGCAGATTGATTTTTGGGAGGGGGTTGCCAGGTCCTTCTCCCAAGCCTACAGCTTCTGGTGTTCCCAGGCAGTCTCCCATCCAGGTACTAACCAGGTCCAACCCTGCTTAGCTTCCGAGATCTGACGGGATTGGATGCCACAGGGCTATGGCTGCAGGCAGGGTTATCCTACTCACACCAAAACCAAGGGGACTGTGCAACATGTTATGGAATTTCCCATCACACACTTGCATATGTAGTTAGGAAGATCAAGGGAGAAGTCTTAGCTGTGATTTGGGGAACAGAGGTATGGAAGTAGTCACTGAAGCCCAACACCATCAAAGTGGTAGGATTTGACCAACAACTGCTCAGGGAAAGCCACACTGCAGCTCAAGAAGAGCACAGAGTGCACAAGGGGAGCCACACAGGGGTGAAGTCACACAGGTGGTCAAAAAGACAAGTGAGAAGGAGTGGCCAAATAGGAAGGAGGGACAGAGAGGAAAGCGGTACTCTAGAATCCGAGAGAGATAAGTGTCCTCAGCAATGGTCACAAGTGTGAAGTACTGCAGCAAGCTCAAGTGAGATCAGTACAAAGAAGAGCATGGTGGACAGCACCAGGTTCACAACAGGAAAGCCACAGGGACCAGACTTGAAGGGAGTATTTGGGGAGGCTGCCCCTGGCAGCCAAGAAATAGTATGGGAGGAACTGACATGAAGCCTTGCTCTGCCTAGAGCCCTGGGATGGGCCTACATCCCTCTTCGTAACCGAAATCTCAAATTATCTGCGTGTCTGCTGTGCTTTCTGTTAAAACAAAAACAAACCAAAAAAATCAACAAAAACAAAAAATCTTCCTTGAATGGTTTTAACTATTATAAACCTCTTCACAGCAACATCACCCTGGGTGACATTGGCCGTCCTTGTGACTACAGAAACTCTTTGTATCCAGTTATATACACGGAAGCCTATGTTGTTCTCTATGCAGCGGCATGGATTTGGATTATGGAGGACTTTCTAGTTGTATCTGACTCCTACAACAGTCCTGTGATATAAGCAGGGAAAGAGTTTTTAATTTTTAAAATATTTTTATTGAGATATGATTCATATACATAAAAGTTACCATTTAAAAGTGCATAAATTGCAAATTGGCTGAGCATAGTAGCTCATGCCTGTAATCCCAGCACTCAGGAACCTGAGGCAGGAGGATCAACAGTTCAAGGCCAGCCTTGGCTGCATAGTGAGATCTCATCTCAAAAAACAAACAAACATGTTCAAATTGGCATTTTTGGTATTGTCAGTTATGTAACTATTATTGCTTTCTAATTCTAGAATATTATCATCAGGCTCAAGACATACTCCATGAGTAATCACTTTCCATTTCTCCCCCATCTCCTTCCTTCAGCCTCTGGCAATCACTAATATATAACACCAATGTGCTATAAAGACATGGAATGCTGCCATACAAAACTAGATAGTAATAATTCAGAGAAGAGAGATAATGTGGATTTGCAAAGTACATGCATGCACACACACATACACACACATTCATGTAACTGTACCCTACTGGTTATGTTACTGGTTTACCAATGTACTCAACAGAATACTAATGTACTAATGAGAAGCTTCCAAAGAGTTGAGGCTAACTAAAGGTAATAGCTTTGACACTGAGAAGACAATTAGTATGTTCCTGTAGCCCTTTGGATTGATTTATGATGTGATTGTAGCTGGTGGTTCACAAAATTCAGATATTTCTATCCAGTCATCACATCTTGGTAATTTCAGAGAAAGGCATAATATTGTCTAAAGCTAGCATATCCAACTTTTCAAATTGCTTTTTTATTTGTTCCAAAGAACAACACTGTGTCTTTAAATTTGCTCATTGTACAGGTCCTTACAGATACACATATTTGAAATTTGGGCATTTCAAATTTGTCTATTTGTCTATTTGTCTAAGTAATTTGTTAAGTAATTTGTCTATTACTTAAGCCAAATTTGTCAAAATTGGAAATGCTGTCATACAAGGTTATATAAATAGAACAATCAAACCACCAGTGCCTGGCCTCCACATTAATGACTGACATTAGTTTTATAACAGAAATAATACAAACACATTTTGAGTGCCATAACAGCATCCTCCTCACTTGTCTGAGGAAATAAATACATTTTCTCATTTAAAGTAATTGAAAAGTATTGATACAATATGCCATAATCCTTACACTGTAGTAAGATTCAGTAAGAAATCATCAAGCAACCCCATGAGAAGACAGTTGAGACTGAACTTTGAGAAAGTACTCCTCCTTGACTTCAATCAAATAGTATAATATGGAAAATAAATGAAGGCATACAATAAATACGGAATGATCCACTTCAGATGGCTTATTCCTCATGTTGCACATTAACTTTATCATGGTGAATGGTTACAACACATCTCAGAATTATGTATAGCAAAGGTATAAAATCATAATGTTATATTTTGGTGATAATGTCACAAGTATATGATATTACAGAGAGCTCCATTGAGCTTAAATTTGAAATAACTATTTTAAGTATTGACTTACAGTCAGGTGTGTGCAGATAAACCAGTAGGCTAATTAGAAATACTGGCAAATATGGGCTTAATTTGTATCTTTTGCCTGGCACATTAGATTTTAAGTAATGCAGGTCATTACACATAATTATGTTAATAGTCATATTGGAATTGATTTAGGTAAAATTCTTAATTCCAAAAGTAAAATAAGACAGAGAGAGTTTAGGCCTTCCAGCAGATGAAAGATGAAATGTTATGCTTTTTGACCAAACCATAATATCTCCAGTGATGCACAAAGAATAGTGAGGAGGCAAGGGAAAAACTCCTTAGTCAACCACACAAACCAGACCTCCCTGGGCATGAATGCGGTATCAACCCAGCTAGCAGCAGTCTAGGCCTTGAGCCCTCAGTGTCTCTAGACTCAAAGGGAGCAGTAGAAAACCTTGCCTTATTATCTCTGCTTTCCAAGCACAAAATCTGTCACATATGAAATTACTACTTTCTGCTTTGATGTTGCTATTAAATGAACAGCAACACATTCACTTTACTATTGCCTGGTACACCTCCTTTTCTAACATCTATAGTGTGGATAAGAAAATTGATGGATTGTTAAACAGTAGAAAATGGGAGAAAAACACATTCTGCTCCAAGGAATAAATATTGTGAAATCCTGGTGGATATCCTGCCTTCCTTCACCCATGACTCTAACACACAAATACCCAGAATATACATAATTGGAGTAGCAGCAATTGCAGTTCAATAGATTAGCAAGTTTTTATAAAACTGGAAGTAGAGAGCAAGGAGAGTCATTCCTCACTGATGACTATAATCACACACCATTAGTACATTTATGCAACCTTAGTGCAGAGCCATTTCTTTGCTCTTTGCAATGGAAGTTAAGTTCAAGTTTAGCTCATGCTTTTATGTGCATTTTATAGCACTCTGCCAGGCTCTTCTGCTTTAGATGGTTAGGCACATGGAATCACATTCATTTAAAAAATAAGTGACCAGGCACCATGGCCCACACCTGTAATCCCAGCAACTCGGAAGGCTGTGGACGAGAATCACAGGCTTAAGGTCAGAGGCAACCTGAGCAACTGAGACCCTGCCTCAAATTAAAAAATAAAAATAAAAATAAAAAAGAGCACTTGCTTACATGTTAGGCCCTGGACTCAACCTCCAGAACTGGAAAATATTAATATAATACAAATAGTCAATGTCATTTCTATGAATTTTTAAGAGGTCATTTCTTAATGTTCAGTGGCGTCTTCATTATTTTGCCTGCACCTCAATTCTGGATAACCTAATGGTCAGACAAGCATGTCCCTACACTGCCCACAAAGTAGAAACAACAGTAATTGTGTATGGGTCTTATCGTGTTTGTGTAAAAGTTCATTTTTTGATACTTCAGTTTAAAGAGAAAAGAATTATTGAAAGAAAATCAAAAGAATATTGCGCTGCTTCACATTTCATTCACTATTGAGCATTTTTTCTGTTCTGAATTACCTTCACTGTAGTTAGAATTTCAAGACTTGAAACTTTGTTTCTAAAATTGAGATCACTAGAAAATTTTTAAAATAAGTTTAGGAAGTGCTTCTATCATTCCATAAAAATACACACGTTTTTAGTATTAAATCATACACATGACCATATTACCACTCAATTGACAAATGAATATAATTCTAATATCAATATTTGTTGATATTTTCATTTAAGTTAATAATACAAAAGCAAAATAACTAATATATATCTCATAACTTCACTTATTTATCAGTGAGTAAGCAGCTGCTTTGCTGAATAGAATAATAGCTTTCAACTACTAGAGGGATATTTCCAGTTCCTTGTGGTAGTCAGAGTGCTTCATCTATGGAAATACATGGTTTTATCTGCACTATTAGTGTTTCTCCACCAGTTTCTTAAGTCTAGACCATTAACAAAATAATCAAGCCCTGAATGATTTCTGTGGTGTAACTTTTCTCATCATGGCAAATTTCAAACTACCTATGAGAGGTCACCAAACTTGGAGTTGGAAAGAGATACACAGAAGTCCAGCATTATGTAATTCTCTCTATGATATAATAGACACAAACTCAAGACCACAGGTAATAGTAAAATGTAGTAAAATAAGTAGGAAGTGATGTGCATTAAGTATCTATTACTTTTGTGGTTAATATAATTTATTAGGGCTGAGGTTTAGTTTAGTTATTAGAGTGCTACACTGTGATCTCCGAGGCCCTGGGTTTGATCCCCAGCACAAAAAAAAAAAAAAAAAAATGGGAGAAGGACCTGGCAGCCCACTCCTGATACAGTTTCAAAATAATCAGCCATCAAAAACCCAACAAATGGAAGAGAAGCACTGACATAGTGCCAGGCATGGCACAGAGTCAGGGAGTAGTTCATTCTGTTGTAATTGTGTCTCTATTAGTTGGAACTGACTCGACAGCACCTAACAGCAGCAGCAGCATCATAATTTATTAAATTATAAACCTATGTATTTCAATTTTTAATAAAGGCTGTGTTCTAACAATCAGCTCACAAACTTCTTGAAATTTTACCAATCAGCTCTCATATGTTAGTACAAGATGGCTCCACTTCATATAATGTATAATTTAAGATACATATGTATTATGGTATGTATCTGAGTAGGTATTCTTTTTATCAGTACCAGTTGGTTGAACCCAGGATCTCCTACATGCTGCACCTAAAGTTCCCCTACTCCTTTTTAATCTTGAGACAGAGTCTTGCTAAATTGCTCAAGCTGTTTCTGGCCTTGAACTTGTGAACTTCCTGCCTCTGCCTTCCAAGTAGCTGGGATTACAGGCATGCACCAACCACAGTGCGGGGTTTTGCCTGATGATTTCTAATAATTGGATTGAGGTTATGCATTTTTTGCAAGAATACCACAGCAATGATGTAGTGCCCTTCTTAATCCATTGTATCAAGAGGTTCACAATGTTGATATGTGTCATTCCTGGCGATGTGAAGTTTATCTGCCTGGTTTCTCCATTATGAAGTTAATACCGTTCATATCATGTCTTGAGGGATATAAATATGTTTTTGTTGACGGAGAGAAAAATACAGTGCAGTTTCACGCATGAAGCATGGGCTGACAGACAATTCTTCTGTTGCAAGCAGTAGAACATGTCATCTATTCCTTACTGATGCTGCTAACATTTACATACGAAACCCTGTCTGCCTGTGGTTGTTGTTGTGGTAGCCAAACATTATAAAAAATTTAAAACATTTATCAGTGATTCTAGCTTTTCCTTTTTACTAGGGAAATACTTTCATTAGCTAATTTTTACATAAAAATATTAAATGCCTGAGTAGTTGTTTCTGGATTTCTATTATTTCTAAGAGTGTATGTGATGATTAGCTTCTCCTATTCCTCCAGGCAGCTGTGCAATCAATTTATCAGGTTACTCAATAAAACCTGATCTTCATAAATAGCTGCCATGCTTTCTTTACAAGATTAGTTACATAGTCATCTACCTTTATGAATGTTTGTTAACCAAGTGTTATGCAATTACCATTCCATAGAACTGTCATTTACTGGATGTATGCTCAACCTGTTACTTTCTAAGCTTTTCTAAGATTTAGTAGTCAAAGAAATAAAACAAAATAATAATAAGCAGATGATAATTTCCCAGGTATGTAATAAGAATAAATGTCACAGTATTCAGAAGTGTTATGAAACCATCTACTAATAATACTGAAAATTGCTGCCAATAGAATCTAAGCTTGACAAGGGCAAATGTATTCCAAGTACTTTGAAAGTTGACTAGAATATAGTAATTGTTCAATACATTACTTGTTGGATAAATTACCACTAATGAAATTTATTATGCAGCACTTCATATTGTTTCATTTTGCCTCATGGAAATCCTAGGAAGTGCATACCATTATCACTTATTATTCTCATTTATATTTTTAAAAATTTAAGTTGGTTTTATTAGAGGAAATTTTAAACATACAAAAATAGAGGAAATGTTATGGTGAACACCCACACACCCACTGTATTAGCTCAGGATGCTGTACATAATACCATAGACCAGATGTCTTCTGCAACAGGAATTAATTATTTCTCACCATTCTGGGGCTAGGAAGTCCAAGATCAAGTCCAAAGTTCTGGCATACTTTGTTCTTTTGTGAAGCTCTGTTCCTGGTTTCCCCCTATCTACCTTTCACCTGTACCCTCATGGGACAAGGAGACAATAAGAAGAAGCAAGCTGTTTGGTTTCTCTTCATATAAAGTCCCATCATCATGCTCCTACCTCATCACCTCATCTAAACCGAATTACCTCTTAAAATCAATTGAGAGATCTAAATACCACTATGCCATCATATTGGAGGTTTTTGTTGCTAGGTGCCATCCAGTCAGTGTCTGACTCAGAGACCCTATGTGCAACAGACAAAACACCATCATCAGTGCTTTTCTGCTATTCATAGGGTTTTCAATGGCTGATTGCTTTTTGGGAGTGGGTTATTGGGTCCTTCTCCCAAGCCTACAGCACCTGGTGTTCCCAGGCAGTCTACCATCCAAGTACTATCCAGGCTCGACCCTGCTCAGCTTCTGAGATCTGACGGGATCAGTTGCCACAGTGGTATGGCTACAGGGGACACTGGAGGTTAGAGTTCTAATATATCAATTTTGAGGGGATATAATTAAGGCAATAGCAATTGCCCATCAACTGATAATAATTATTTACTGATATTTGCTGTCCCACCTTATATAAAAATTATAATGTGTTTGTTCTATTATTTAAAAATATTAAATTTAAATGGTATGTATGAAACATGTGTAAAGTTATGGTAATAGCTAACCATGTAGTTGGGGGACATATGAAGGATTCAAGAAAGTGTTAAATACTAAGGTAATAACTTCTAAGATATGCTGTGTGATAAAAAGGATTGTGGATAGTTAATTTTAATTGTCAGTTTCATTAGATTGAGAATCACCTAGATTAGTAAAACACATCTGTCTGTGAGGGTGTTTCCAGAAACTAGATTATGAGGGCTCTGACCTACTGAGTGGATTAATCCTTTGTTGAACTCATAATATGATGGCATGATTGTGAAGTGGGGAAAAGAGGGATCTGCAGCCTACTTGGAGGAAATTGGTCACTGGAGATGTGTCCTTGAGGGCTTTACTTTGGACTAGGGTCCCTTACTGTATTCCCTTTTCCCCTCCACTTCCTGGCCACCATGGCATGCATTGCTCTGCTCCCCACCACAATGGACTGATATCTCCGAAACCATGAGACAAAATAAATAATTCCTCCCTTTAAGTTGTTCCCAAGTATTTTGGTCCCAGCAATGCAAAAGTAGGTAATAAAATGATAGAATAAATAAAGGTGTTATCTGTAAAAAGCAAGTGATGGTAAGATAGCTGGGCATGGTGGCATATACCTATAATCCCAGCAATTTGGGAAATGGGTGCAGGAAGATTGAGCATTTGAGGCCAGAGGCAGCCTGCACAATTTAGCGAGACCCTATCTATAAATAAATAAATAAAGGGCTGGGAGGAGGTAGCGCAGTGGTAGAGCATATGCAAATATGTGTGAGGCCCTGAGTTCAACCCCCAAATACAAAATAAAGAAAGGAGGAGAGCAAGAGTAAGATCAAGTTAGAAGGATGAATCATGTCACCTGTAGGGTAACAGTAATGCCATCCCTAAATTAACTGCTCATTGGTGATATCCATCATAGTCTCATTTCGCCTGATACTACTATAACATATAAATATAGGTGAAACACACAGCTGTTCACCAACTGACTTGTGAGTTGCTACCCAGCTGCACTTGACCCTGTGTCTTTCTGATAGAGAAAGCTTAAGCTGCCATTTCAGGTCCTTATCATCTACTCTGCTCCCTTTTCAAACCTCAACTTTATTCCTCATAGCCTTACAAACTAAAGAAGGCAGAAATGGTAGAGAGAGACACACTGGGCATGTGAACACAATGCCACCATAGTGAGGTAGGTAGTCCTTCCACTCATTTGTCACCTTCCCAAGTATATTAACTTATCCCTTTCTTTCCCCACTCTTCTTTCCCTTTGTTTTATAAACTATGTGAGTCATGACTCATAATTCAGTCTATAAGTTTTTCTATCTTATAGTCCTGGGGATGGCTCACTTAGGAGTATACTTGAAGAAAGACAAATTGCAGAACAGAGGCTCAGAAGAGGTGGTAAGTACCCAGAGTGTATGGACTAAAATGAACTTAGTCCATAATTATAAATACAATACAATGCCACTTCCATAAGACATGTACCCAGACACGTATTTTATTTTTGTACATTTTAGAAATATGTGTTTGTCTATCTATAAAAGAAAGAAAGGCTGTGGCTTGAAACCAATCTTGGATATGTTTTTCATCAGAAATAAGATCTCTTTGAAACTCCATTGAATTGTACATAAAAAAGTGGAGAGAGCTTTCTTGCCACTGATAGATTTATTTTTATTTTAAAATTTTTATCGGTTTTATTTGTTTTTGCTCCTTTAGTCTCCCAGTTCAACAGCTTATGAATGGCTTAGATTCTATACATTGAAACTGCTCTGCTCCCAAAATAAATCTGAACATTTGCAAGAAGAAATGTACAATTTAAAGCTGTTGGCTTGGCTCTAAACTATTAACCCTCTAGATGTATGCCAAAATTGCTCAGTTGCTCAAACCTAATGGCAGGCTTGGGACTCTGTGCTTCATGTTTTGAATTGACTATTTCCTCATGATACAGTGATCTAATAACTGCTGCTCAGGTCAGGAGAAAATAAAACACTCAAAATGAAAGCTTGCATTGCAAATCTGTTTACTATGCCTACACAAATTTCACTGTAATATACTGTCTTTCACAGTATGGTGGGCCAGTTTTTCCTCTGAAAAACAGTGTTATAGAAACCAGTGATGATATTCCTTGGAATGTTCCCTAGTCTGATAAAAGAACTAAAAACAATTGACAAACGCAACCAAATTGAGATGTCTTATACTTTCATGTTAAGTATCATTTTCTTCGCTAGTAGATACATATCTGCAGAAAACAGAAGTGACTAAAATAATTCTTTCCAACTATAGATGAGATGTAGTAAAAAACTTTCAGATAGTCTCAAAGAATTGATTGTAGTTTATCATGAAATTTTTGTAGAAAATACAAGATAATGTACTTCCTAAAACATTATAGGAGATATAACTTGGAAGAATCATTACATCACAATAAAATAAAAGGAAATATGCTAATCAAATTGCTCCCCCTAAATATGTCCCTTCTAATTAAGGAAAGCCTACCTGGCAACCTACTCCCAGAAATCAATCCGCCATTGAAAACTCTTTGAATAGCAGAGAAGCACTGACAATAGTGTTTTGCCTGCTGCAAGTTGGGTCGCTATGAGTCAGATACTGACTCCACTGCATCTAACAACAACAACAACCACCATACCACTGTGGCATCCAATCTTGTCAGATCTCAAAAGCTAAGCAGGGTTAGGCCTGGTTAGTATTGGATAGGAGACTGCCTGGGAATACTGGTGCTGTAGGGTTGGGAGAAGGGCCTGGCAGTCCACTGCTGAAACAATCAGCCATTGAAAACCTACAAATTAGCAGATAAGTTACTGACAATAGTGCTGGGCATGACACAGTGTCAGGTAATGTTTTGTGAGTTCTACATAGGGTCGTTATGATTCATACACAACTTGAGAGCACCTAACAACAACAATTAAGGAAAGGTTTTACATATATCCAACCTTGGGTGGCTTTTTCACAATTTGTATGATATATCAGTTTAGTGTTTTGAGATCTTGAAGAAAATCAAGCAAGGTGACACAATATTGTGGTACTATTTGTTTACCACCTAAGTATTACATTCACTTTTATAACTCCATGCATTCTACAGGTTATATGCTAGTTGCATTAATTAACATCCTTATGATATACCTAAATCAAAGAAGAGAATTTGGATGTCTGAGTTCAAGAATAAAAATCTTTGGGTAAAGTTAACTTAAAACAATGGTTTTGCCAGGTGCAGGGGTTCATATCTGTAATCCCAGCGACTCAGGAGGCTAGGGCAGAATGATCACAAGTTTGAGGCCAGAGGCAGTCTGTGCAAATTATGGAGACCTTATCTCAGAATGTTGTTGTTGTTAGGTGCCGTCAAGTCGGTATCCGACTCATAGCGACCCTCATGGGGTTTTCAATGGCTGACTGTTTCTGGATTGCCTTGGGAGTGGATTGCCAGGTCCTTCTCCCATTTTTGCAGTGCTGGGAATTGAACTCGGGACCTCAGAGACTGCAGCGCAGCTCTCTACCAACTGAGCTAAATCCCAGCCCCTATCTCAGAATAGACAGAGTAAAAAATGGGTCAGGGGTGTGTTCAGTAGTAAAGTTCTTGCAAAGCATGTGTGAGGCTCTGGGTTCAACCTCTAAGTAACACACACAAACACACACACAAAGGTTTTCAACTTTACCAGACCCAACTATTCCTTTTTATAGCAAATATTTTGTAAAACCCACTTGTTATGCTGAAATTACATCTATAAATAATAAAACTCATATATATACATGAAGCAAAAGGTGTCAGTGCCACACCAATGTCTGCCAGGGACTCATTGCTCCACTGAATGCTGGCAGCAGGACTGAGACTTAGTTGTCCAAGAGTGATAACTTATTTGCTAACACTTTGCCACCTCTCTGGGCTGACTTCCCTTCTTTTTCTCACTTGCCCCGTCATCTGCCAGTCCTCTTCATGACCTCCTGAAAATAGTACTTGTACACATATTCTTGTCTCAGAGTCTTCTCCCAGGAGGAACTCAGAAAATTTAGCACCATAACTGTAATGTTGTTAGGTGCTATTGTGTCAGTATCCAACTCATAGTGACCCTATGTACAACAGGCAAAACACTATTGTCAGTGCTTCTCTGTTGTTTATAGGGTTTTCAATGGCTTCTTGCTTTTTGGGAGTGGGTTGCCAGGTCCCTTTCCCAAGCCTACAGCACTTGGTGTTCCCAGGTTGTCTCCCATCAAGTACTAGCCAGGCCCGACCCTGTTTAGCTTCTGAGATCTGACAGGATCTGATGCCACTGGGCTACCATTGCAGACATACAAGAGTAATAAGAGGTATTAAAAGGAAAGTGATTATAGCAAAATTTTGTTTTCTACATGTAAATACTCATATATGACTACAATAGAACATGAAATGATATAGTTGGGTATTTGCTTCCCTACCCTGAATTGCCATGGAAAGAAGACCCACAAATGCAGACTCCAACAGATGGAATGCATTGGTACCTCTACTGCCACAGGTGACCCAGGCATCAGTGTCATGATTTTCTCAGGTGCTCTTGGTGAAGTTCTAAGCAAACTAAGTATAAGATTCATCTTAATTTTCATGGTAAGTCAGTGTATTTTGAAGGTGAAAAAGATTTTGTTTTTATGTATCCTGTTGTTTATAAATGAACTTTTACTGGTGTGACTATCAGTAAAACTTTAAAACATTTTTGTGGGATGAGGGCCAGCATTCAATGTGGTTGATCAGCTCACATATTGCAGCCTCCTCATCTCTGCCTACAAAATGCTAGGGACAGCCGCCAGCTGTCCTTTCCCAAAACCACCCTCACAAATTGCTCCCTAGAGAGTAGTACAAGCCCATGAGAACCATGGATTTTGACAGGACAGCACAAAGAACACAGTGGCCAACCCATTGGATTTAGACAGCCTCAAGTGTAGACCCCACCTCCACTTTCCACTGGAAATAAGACCTTGGGTACCTTCCTGGTCATCCTTTGGGCTCATATGCTTCATCTAAAATACTGAATAAATTATTCTTTATAACTCAATACTGTTTTGAGGATTAATTAAATAAAACACAGTGCCCCTCATTGGAGTGAGAGTGAGTTCAGAAATATTAACTATTTTGATTACTATACTTCATAGCTAGCTGAGGTTTAGCTCAGTTGATAGAGTGCTGCTCCGCACTTTCTGAAATAATGCTAAAATAATCAGTCATTGAAACTCTATCAGGGTCAACTATGAGTTGTGCATGACTTGACAGCACCTAACAACAACATATTTCATAACTATGCAGTTGATTTCTTCCCTCTAATTCAAACCATCCTTCTGGTATCACCACCAGAAGACATAAATTGTGCCATGTCTGAAAAGTATGGGTTTGAGTGGACAACTATCTGTTGTACAGGCAAAATGTATGCATTTGCCATTATTGCCTACTTTCCCTCCTCCTCATCCCTACTGCCTAGGCTTGGTCATCTGTCACTCCAAATAATAACCCCATGAGAGTATTATTGGAAACCAACTTGGTGGCTATGCCCAATTAGGACACCATGTAAAGGGTGAGTGTAGGAAAGAAAGGGGAAGGAAAAGTCTCCATATAGCTCTCTCTCCCTCCCATAGCTAAATCAAAGAAACACCAGCAGCTAGCTAGAGAATTTGAGTAACAGATGAAATGATACACAGGAATGTACTGTTGTAAACTATAAAGTGAAGCCAAAATGTAAAAATGCTTTTGTAACTGTTATTTGTTAATAATATTATTAGTCACATAGCTTTAGAAACCCAAGTAAGAGAGATACTGAGACTTGGTATCATCCTTTATAAATGAGACAGTAGAGAACTGAGACTAGATGTTGTCTAAACACAAACTAGAAATGAAGATCAAACCACAGCTCTACAAAAAATGGCTCTTTGAGAAGAAAAACTGGCTTGGAAATGGTGATATCAAGTTAGGCAAACGAGCAGAGGCACAAAATTAAAGGGTCAGCTTCTTAAGGTTGTAAAATCTTCTTGAATAGGGGACTGCATTGATTGATGTGGCCTGTAATAGAAACTGAGATAATGAAATAAAACCAACATTTAAGAATTTCAGGCTGAGAACTCATTGCCATGGCAACCCTTTCAGAAGGGAACTTGTATAAGAAAATAAGATTCACTTGAATACGCCTTAAAATGAAAATCTACATTAGACTGAAACAAATGCAGAATTCCTAAATCGCTTATTGCCACAATGCCTAAAGGTGACACCGAAGTTATAGGTCTGTTGCCTTTTGCATCAGAAACTATTACTTCTCAAGATCTGTGGCTCATGGAGGGAACATCATCTAGCTTTGAGGGATATCTATTGGCACTAGGTTGTCCCAACTAGTAAAAATTTTCAATTTTTTCCATTCAATAAATCAAAGAGCATGAAACTCATGGAAATTATGGGAATACACACTGCTCTAAAATCTTCCAAATTTTAGTCTGCAACTAACTGTTCAGCCTTGGACTGGTGTCACTCTTGCCATTAATCTTCATGGTCAAGGATTATTGTTTCAAAATATCATATGTAATCTTCCTCATTTTGCTCTTAAAAACTTCCACTGTCTCAGTCTCCTTGAATATGCTTATAGTTTACTATGGTACATATGTTTCCACTGTGGTGCTATTCTATTCCTAAAGAAACTCAATTTATCTTTAGAGAATCTTTCTCTTATTGATATTCAGGTGGACAACACACTTTATACTTACATGTTTTAGGTGATACATAATCCAAAGGATATTTCGTGTATATGTAGTTTTGCCTGAAATTGTACCACTGTGGCATCTAATCCTGTCAGAATTTGCAAATTAAGTAGGGTCGGTCCTGGTTAGTACTTGGATGGGAGACCATCTGGGAACATCAGGTGCTGCGGGCTTGGGAGAAGGACCTGGCAACCTACTCCCAAAAAACACTCAGCCATTGAAAACCCTATGAAAAGCAGAGAAGCACAATAATAGCATTTCATCTGTTGTACATAGGGTCGCTATGAGTCAGACACTGACTTGAGAGCATTTAACAACAACAATGTAGTTTTAATTTTCTTAGGACCCAGGATTGTTCCAAAAATCAAAGTAATACACAAGCTTGATTTCAAGAGCCAAGCTATTCCTTTCTCAAGTTGCATGTGTTAGAACAATACAATTCTAAGACTTGATTTGTATTGTATCTGCCTTTACATTTCACAAAGTTTAATGAAAAAAATTACATCCTTCTAGACTTTAACATTGTTTTCCTATTCCAATGTCCAGTTAGGTTAGCTTCTAATTATCCTCTTTATCATGCCGTATATTTTACATATATCAGGAACAACAATCTGAAGGTTTTCAAGAATGTTTACAAACATGATTTTGCATATATTTGAATTTTGCCTAAAGGAAACTCAAAGTTGGAGAAAAATAACCAAATTATATTTGGAATTAAGTTGAAAGGAATAAGGAATTTAAACTAGGTCTAGGAAGCATGAAAGGTTGGCCAGATTTTTTAAAATTTGAAATTATGGTAAGAATGAAAGGAGAGTCATGATTAAAATTCCAAATTCAAATATTCTCTGGTATTGTAAGACTGCATTAGATGATCATTCATAGAAAAGAAATGTCAATGTAAAATGAATCATCCAATTATTTTATTTTAGTGCCTAAAGCAGAAGCAGGTACACATGGGAAAAAAGCTATCACAAAGGATAGAGGAGATAAATGTAAGGAAATTTTCTCCCCCAAATTAAGAAAAAGAATAGTACATATCCAACACACAAATCACTATCTTATTTCTAGATGATTTAGTGTGAATGTGATATTTCCCTCTCCTTTGTTTAAGAAATGGTCTCCTTTTCCAAACTTTATATTGTTTCTGGTGATCACCCTCAGAATCTCTTCCAATTCTCTTCCCCCCTCATTCTGAGGTGCTCAGTACTTTTATCATCCTCTAATTTATCCTGCCAAAGTATAAAGTAATCTGATAAACTCCTTCATATTAAAGTCTTAGGAAATTATTATCTGTAAATCTCATGAGTATTCAAATTTAAAGGAAAATTGCAGAGAACAATGCCTGACCATGATAAACTACTCGTTAATTATGAAATTTCAAGCAACTGTAGGAAGAAATTTTAAAGTGATGAGAAAACTAAAGAACAGTCTCTGATCATACAATCATACAATTGTCATGATGAGCTTGTTTGAAATGTACATTATATCCTCCATGTCTTTGAAGATACCTTGGTGCATAATAGGTTTTATTAGTATTTATTAAGTAAATAAATAATCATACTATCTGTTTTACCTCCAGTCAAAATGTGAAGAATCTATTCCTTCAGTGAAATCCTAAAGTCATTGGTGTAACTTCAGCAGAAAAATGGTAACAGTCAAATATTTAATTCATTCCTAGACACTTCTGGGGCCTCCTACAGGTATTCAGGGCTATGTGAATAGTTATGGCCAATGAAATAAGAGTAGCAATGACACGCATGGCTTCTATGCTGAGGCAGTAAAAAAAAATACATGCATGATTTTGCAAATTCTCTATTCTATTACTGAGGAGGTTGTGAGTTCCAGAGATTACAGATATAAATGATAAACTGTCCACAAGCCACTGACATTTTCAGATTATCTCTTGCTGCAGCACAGCCTAGTTGATCTAGCACAATAAAGAAATGTATCCTCATTATGATATTTACTATATTGCCTTAAAGCTGTCTTCTTACATATGTGCTATCCCAACTTAACTATTCACTCATTCATTTTTACAGCTTTGCTACCAAACACTACATAGTGGGACAAACCATAATATAAGGGAATTTTAATAAGTTAGAAATTAGAAAATAAATTTAAGACATTTACAGTTGGGGATGCAATTAGCATAATTTAATTCAATGCATCTACTAAGCACTAAAACCCTATGCTATCCTGTGTGCTATTAGCAATGCAGAAATGAGTTGGTGTATTAATTATATTATTGATTATAAATAAATGATCCTAAGAATAACAATAGTTTTGATTGCTTAAATCAATATGATATATTAATTGATTTGATTATATTTATAATAATTTATTCTCATTTTTAATCATCAAGAAATGACATTGTAAATTCCCAGAGGTCTGTTCAGAATATATACCAAAACACAAATGATAGCCATTTCCTAAACTGCCAAATCATGAAGTGTGCAAACAACTTATATGAAAAGTAATATTGTCAAAAACTGTAGTTTCCCAGAGAATTAAATTTTCTGATTATCTAAGTTCATTATCTCAACTGATCCCCATAACAACTTCATGAGTCAGACAGGTCTGAAATAATACTACCAATTTGCTAATTCTATCTAGAAACTACAAAATTTTGATATTACTTGTCCACAGTCACACAACAATAACTGTTAGAACAGACATAAACCCATTCTGAAAAGGCGGCCTAGTCACTTAGTCAATTTATGAGAAATTTTGACATAAATAAATACACTGAAGTTGACTGTATTTTACATCTTAATAATCATGCTAATTATAACAATAGTCCACAGCTGTACCACTGTATGTCTGATCCTGTTAGACCTCAGAAGCTAAGCAAGGTCGGGCCTGGTTAGTACTTGGAAGGGAGACAACCTGGGAACACCAGGTGCTGTAGGCTTGGGAAAGGGACCTGGCAACCCACTCCCCCCAAAAATAATCAGGCATTGAAAACCCTATGAATAGCATAGAAGCACTAACAATACTGTTTCACCTGTTGTATGTATGGTCACTGTGAGTCAGACACTGGTTTGAGGGCACCTAACAACAACAAATATATCAATCATCTCTACTCATCTGTTGTGGTAAGCCTATAATGTAGTAGCCTATACTACAAAATATGTAATCAGTCATAATCAATGTTCCTAAGAAATTTCCATTTTCCCTCAAATAATCAAAATTTAATGATTTTAACATTATTATTTGTTTAATTGTGGTCAAGAACATGACATACTATATTTAGAAAAACTCATTTCCTCCCTTTAATGAAACAAAGAGAAAGAAAGAAAGAAAGAGAGAGAGAGAGAGAGAGAGAGAGAGAGAGAGAGAGAGAGAGAGAAAGAAAGAAAGAAAGAAAGAAAGAAAGAAAGAGAAAGAAAGAGAAAAGAAAAGAAGGAAAGAAAAAAGAAAGAGGGAGGGAGGGAGAAAGGAAGGAAGAAAAAGAAAGAAAAAATTCTTGAGGAAAGAAGGAAAGGAAGATTCTTTTTATGAATAAGGGACATATGATGGCCACCCAGTCAACCATATGAGAACATGGTTAAAATTTGGCTATATACATTTCACTTCAAATTCCATAAATAATTTCCATCACCATTTTTTTTTCCAGTACTGGGCAGTTCAACTCAAGGCCTCACACATGCTTTTGCAAGCACTCTACCACTGAGCTGCACTCTCAGTCCACTTTTTACTTTTTTAAAATTTTATTTTGAGACAAGGTCTCACTAAGTTATGTAGGCTGCCTCTGGCTTTGAACTTGAGATCCTCCTGCCTCTATCTCCTGAGTCTCTGGGATTATAGGCATATAACACCATGCCCAACTTCCACCTCCTTTTTTATTTACCAATGTAAAAATAAAGTCAGCTCAGCATCACCTGCTAATTGTATTCATTTGCTCTATAGGTACATCACCCTGATGTCCAGTCATCAGATCTTGGCAGTTAAGCAGGGTCGGGTCTAGTTAGTTCTTGGATGGAAGACTGGGAATACTCAGTGGTGTGAGTTTAGGAGAAGGACCCAGCAGCCCACTCCCCAAACCATCAGCCATTGAAAAGCCTATGAATAGCAGAGAAGCACTGACAATAGTGCCTGACATGGCCCAGTATTGAGTAGTGTTTTGGTGTTGAACACAGGGTCACTGTTAGTCATACCCTACTCAACCACACCTAACAACAGCAACATGTAACTAATTCTTCAAAATCATCATCAAAGATATTAGGTAAACCTTAATCCAATCCCAAGATTCTGACCAGAGTATAACTTTTGTCCATCTGTAGGCCATCTGATAAAGTACTTGGTCTGCCATTCAAGTACTAACTTAGTCTATACTTCTTACTCCTTATCTAATGGTAACAAGCAGCCTAACTATAGACATGACTGTTTTAAGATGATCATAGTTAGGAACATTTCTATTCCCTATTAAAAGGGTGGGTGCTAGTTTTAAACTCTTTCAAATGGGCTTCTTCTTATTTTCTCTTGGCTCTTAAAGACACTAGCAATACCAGTAAATTCATTAGCAAATTCTCTTTGGGTCTCAAAATCTATACTTTCCATGTTAGAAACTCTACACATATCCATTTCCAAGCACTTCATCCTCTTGCCTTTTGGAATCAATAAGCCATATTGGTAAAATTTTAATTATTTACTAGATGTGCATACCTATTTCAATTTTCCTAGCTTTCCTGTAAAGACTAAAATTAACCAATTGTTTTCATAGGTTACTTTGTCCCATACTCTCTGAACTTCAGCTTTCTCATGTGAGATAGAATAGGTTCTTATGTACAGATTCAATAGCAGATAGAACATCTTTGAAAAGGCAAAAGGTAAAAAAAAAATCCAACTCTTAATTGTTCAAAGATTAAAATGACTATCAAATTGTCACACAAAAAGTTTTCTTATTTCAAACAAATTCACCAATGTTATACTGAAAAAGTCACTTCAGAATTACATTCATTGTCAAAAAGTACAGTAATCATCCAGGATTATCAAAATGTGTTTGATTCTCAATGTTTATCCTTGCAAATAGTAAAACCACCATTTATGTGAACTCCCAAGCCAAGCTGATATAGTCAGCCTGCTAAAAATCAGGTGTTTAAATTTCTTCCTATCTTGTAATTTTAGTAAAGTTATTGTGTGTGTGTGTGTGTGTGTGTGTGTGTGTGTGTGTGTGTGTGTGTGTGTGGTGTTGGGGGAAACAAAAGATGCTGGCCAAATTAACTAACTGTTGGATATTTACAATCCATTATTCTCACAGTTTTATTTTCCTGGTGTAATTGAGATGTAATAAGGGTAGGATGTGCTACAAAAGAAAAGCAGGTGAATAAATACCTCCCAATCCAGTGAGAAAAGAATTCCTTTCATCTCAGCCTACTGTTAAGGAAATAGATCCACATGTTCCAAATTCTCTACCTAAACTGATAAAACTTAGAAGGATGTGGCATATTCAGCAATAGAGTATTAGTTTAGGAACAGTAAAATGAATCTGAATGAATAACTTTCAGGTAAACAGACACATAAATTTCTTCACAAGTCATTTCTGAAGTCATGTACTTATATGTGTATGCACAAACTTACATATACAGATTAAACTGAGTTCTAAACATGCATAAACATACTACCAGTATAAATCAAATGCACAATATTGTAATAAACTTAGGACTGGATGTTTTCCTTCTGTAAACCTGTTGGTCATTACCATCATCTTTAATTTCTTCAAAAGAAAGAAAATGACAAAGTAGTGAGAAGAAAAGTAGAGGATACAACTCCAGTTTTTGGGGATCTACAATTTCAAATCACAAAACATCTTGAATGATTTAGCAAATGTTTAGGGAACACAAAAGAGTTGTTGTTGTTTGGTGTTGTTGATTTTATGGTTTATTTGGGAAAACCACCAACCTAGAAACATTAAGCATGTGTGGTTAAGAACCTGACACATCCTACTGACCACAGATCTGGTACAGCCCCCTGGATTAGCCTGGGTTTCCCTGAAAGAAGTTAGGGTCAAAGAACTTCTGCAGAGCCTCATGGAGGAAATGACAGATGGCACAGCAGGGAGGAGGGAGACAGTTCAATGATGAGTCTAGAACTGGCCATTGCATTGGGTGATTGGTATTCAATTCTTCAAAGGCCTTGAAGGAGCCTCTGACACAGGCCTAAGAACTATCCACCCATAGAACAGGAGGGTGAAACATTTGCCCAACAAATATTGGCTCCTCTGGAGGTGCTAATTCTACATTATTCAAGTGATCTAACCTGCACTGTGCATGCGTGAGTACTGACTGATTTCTAGATGCCTGAATTAGAAGTTTAGAGAAGCCCTGGGCATTGTTGTTGTTGTTAGATGCCATCAAGTGGGTCTGACTCATAGCGACCATATGTACAACAGAACAAAACACTACCTGACACTGTGCATGCTTGGCACTATGTCAGTGATTCTCTGCTGTTTGTAAGGCTTTCAATGACTGGTTGTTTGCAGAGTGGCCTGCCATGTCCTACTCCCATGTTTGTGGTGCTTGGGATCCAACCCAGGGCCCAGAGTGCACAGAGTAGTACTCTACCAACTGAGCTAAACCTCAGCCCACATGAAAGAGTACACTTAGGATAACCAAACATGCTATAAAACTTACTAACATAAACTTATTTTCAAAATTTTGGAAATGATTCCCCACCTCTTTTTTAGATAAGAATGAATTACAAAACATAAAAGCCAAAAAAGAATAATAAATAAGGAACATAAAAGTTCTTACAACTGATTGGATGTTATTTTCTTTCAGCAGCTTCAGAGATGATTTATAGCAATTTGCAAGGTCTTCCTTGTGGGAACCATTAATATGGCCTCTGGCTATTGGTCCTACAGTATGGATGACATCTGTAAATGCAAAAGGAAGAAAAAGTAGGATAAGCAAAGCATTTTTTACTTTTCGCATAATTGGTGCTTTATTTATTTATTTGTGTTGGAGCCTAGAGACATGCAAGCTAAAAAATATTGATGATACAAATGCTTCTTTAGTAACAGATGTTATATAGCACAGCTTTCTAAATCAGGCAACTTCCTAAGAAGGTGATAATTGCGTGAAGGAATTCCCAGTCTATGAATTGTTCTATCATTATTGGTCAGGTCGAAGTGAGACAGATTATAGTATAAGACATATGTAATTGGTACCCTGGCAAAAGACACATCCTTAGTGGAAAATAAACAGAAATAATTTCCTGGAAAATGAGCATCTGAATTGACATAGAAAGGAAGAGCCAATGCTAGGTGTAACTTTCCTTGTAAATAAGACAATTCAGGAAATGTACATAATAAAAAGAAGTGAATCTCTGGACAACATGCCAAGAGAATCTATAACAATCATAATAGTCTTATAATTAATAATTTCAAAATACTCCTATCAATTTTAAGTTGTACCCTCCTCACAAACATGAGGTATGCTAGGAATAATAGTATATATGTATTTTAATAGGTTAATCATCAATTTTTAATGCATTAAAATTCTCACAGGGCTGGAATTTAGCTCAGTTGGTAGAGCACTGCGCTGCAGTCTCTGAGGTCCCAAGTTTGATTCCCAACACCTCAAAACTGGGAGAAGGACCTGGCAATCCACTCCCAAGGCAATCCTGAAACAGTCTCCCATTGAAAACCCTATGAGGGTTGCTATGAGTCGGATACCAACTCGAGGGCACCTAACAACAACAACAACAAAACTCTCACAATGTAATCTATATTTTTGACCTCTATTTATATTTTAAAATATAAAATTTGATTTTTCTTTTACATATAAAACTCATGCTATTTAAAAAAAATCTCTACACAAAGTTTTTAGGGGGGTTGGAGATTAAACCCATAGTTTTATGCATGCTGGGCATACATTCTAACATTGAGCTACATGCTCAGTCCCTACATTCTTAAATTTTGAAGCATAGGGACATAACAGAATAAGATTACCCTTATTTTAAGTCAAGAAAGATTAGAAGAACTCAAACTGTAATCTATAATTACTTTAAATGCCTGGAACTCTTGCTTCCTAGTTTCATATGTGAATTGGATAGTTAGGCCACTTCACTGATGTAATTTACAAGAGCTATTCAACTCTGATCAGAGATAAATATCAGTCTATAAAATGGGAATATTATATTGAAATGAAATTATTTGCTTTGGCTAATCAGGACCACTTATTTTTAACAAGGAGAATAAGAGCACATAACAAAATAAGAATATGGCATAGTTTAAAATTGTATGTGAAATATGAATAGAAACACATAGATCACTATGGAGGCCAGAAAACCTTGCTGGTTGCCTGCTAAACATTAAGGTTACTATTTGATATTTGAGAAAAGCCCCAAAGCATAGTTTCAATGGCTAATTTTGAAATAATATTTAAACTCTTGCCAGATAATATTAAAGGAGATGTCATGTGATCAAAAGAGGTAGAAAAACTTCACCACTGAGCTCACACAGATATTATTTCTCCATGACCCTCTTCTAATTGTAATGACAACTGCTACAACACAGAAATTGGGAATAAAGGTAAACTAGACTGTACTTAACAAACTACAGCACATACTGATAACCATTTTTTATAATAAAAGTAATAAGTTAGTGAGGCACTGTGGAGCAAGTCTATAATCCCAGTAACTTTAGAAGCTGAGGCAGAAGGGTTGCAGGTTGGTGTGAGGTCAAAGGCAACCTAAATGACTTAGTGAGATCCTCTCTCAAAATTTTAAAAAGGTGCTGAAGGGGCAGCTAAGTGGTGGGACATTTTAATAGTATGCAGGAAGCCTTGGCTTCAACCCTCAGTACTTTAATAATAATAATTTTTAAAAAGTAACAAGTAGAAGTTTTGTACATTCAAGCAGTATCAACCCTGAACCCTATGTAACAAATGTTCACGCTAATGTTAGTTTCTATTTTTAAATGGATGTTACAATACATGAAGAAGAGAGATTGTACTTTGCTTTATTTTACTCTCAAGGCTACTGGTTATTTGTACCCAACTATAATAGTCCGAATTCTCCAATGAATAAAAATGAACATAAACTTGGAGAGGAACAACATAGGATTCTATAATGTAGTATTCCTCCTTCCCATTGCCTTTACACACTAAACACTTAACACAGAGGAGTAATAGGACATGACCATGCTTCCCCCATTTTGCAGATGGAGATCAATAATATGCATCCATTATTTGGGGTCATAAAAGATATGCCTACTTAAGCCAAGTAAAGAGGCTGAGAGGCATTAGTGGGAAAGAGGGTGGCAGAGAAGAGCCTGGAAGAGAAGGTCCCAGTGACATAAATCCTTTCCTTTGCTTGCTCTTAGCTTACCTCATCTACATATCTTAAATGAAATTTGTGAAAAGTTATTCTTTATGTTTCTCAAGTTGTCTATTTCATTTAAAAGTCTGAAGACAAACAGCCAATAAATAAATGAAGCTCTTCAACCTCAAAATGTTGTTCCCTGTATTTAGGCTATTAAATTTACAGCATCCAAGATCAAGTATTATTGTGGACCAATGTGATGATCTTTCTGATCCACAAAATTATAGAGGTGAATCAGCCTGAGACTTGAAAAGAAACTTCCTTCCCTCCCTCTTTTCCTTCTTTCCTTCCTTCCTCCTTCCCTCCCTTTCCTTCCCTTTCTTTTCTGGTACTAGGGTCTGAACCCAGGGCTTCATGCATGCTTTTGCAGGCGCTTTACCACTGGGCTACACTCCCAGCCCATTGCTAAATTTTTATCTTGAAACAGGGTCTCATTAAATTGTGCAGGCTGGCTCTGGCCTTGAACTTGCAATCCTGCATCCACTTCCTGAGTCTCTGGGATTACAGGTGTGTGTCACTATGCCTGGCTTCTTTCATCATTTTAATTGTTCATAAACTTATAATTAACTACTTCACACCGAGTTCCTCTTTTTCTGTTTACAATTCAGTCAGGATTCCTATCTTCTAATCCCAGCTTCACTTCTGAGTTCCCAGAGGAAGTCATCATTTTGCTAATCCCTGATTTGAATTCCTTATCTGTAAAACAAATCAGTTGCTTAGATGATGCCTTTATATCTTCTGTGCTGTGTAGCATCACTATTATTATTTAACCTTATTATGGAGACAGATGGGTAGAGAATGATATCTGGACAGTTAAAAAAGACCTTGAATGTGGTCGAGGGGCTCAAAAAGCTTTTGTTTATTTGTTTGTTTTTATTGATAAGGATTCTTTTTAATGTCCAAAATATCATAAGCTAGTCTTTCATAATACTAGCTTTAAAATTCATTGATTGAATACATGAGAGAAAGCAGCCATTTGCGCCAGGAGCAGT
>VMDO01003574.1:122361-140498 GCA_007922755.1 Pedetes capensis
AGAGGTATTAAACTCAATGCCTGGTACAAGGCAAGACTCAATGCAGCATAGTCAGCATAGTTATAATCATCCATGGAACCAGCATTAGCAGCAACAGTATTCAAAGGATCTTAGAGCACAGGCAGGAAGACAGTTATCATTTCTTCCCTGGTGTGAAAACACTAGACTGTAAGTCTAAGATCTGACTATCAGTTACAAATCCCAGATCTATCACTAGTCAGTGGTGTGACCTCAGGCAAATCACTCTCCTTTTTGGGTTTCAGTCTTCTTTTATTAAAGGACGATGTGCTAATCAGACTTTTTGTTACTGTGACAATTACCGGAGAGACACCACTTAAAGGAGTCAAGGTTTATTTTGGTTTATGGTTTCAGTACATGATTTGCTTGCTCCATTGCTATGGGGTTGTTTTGAGGCAGAACACCATGGTGGCAAGAGTGTGGGTAGAGAAGACAGTTTACCTCGTGGCAGACAAAAAGCAGAGAGACTGAAGGGACAGGGGACAAGATACATCTTTCCAGGGCATAACCCCAGTGACCTACTTCCCCCACCAGGCTCCAGTGTCCACAGTTTCACCATGTCCTAATAGCCTATGCAAATTTTGAATCCATCAGTGCATTCATCCATTCATTAGGTCAGAGCCCTCAGGATCCAATCACTTCCAAAAGCCCCTCAGCCAGAAACAAAACCTCCAACACATGATCCTTTGGGAGACATTTCATATTCAAACCATAACAGAAGATTTGAGTAAGAATAATATTCTTTACAAATCTCGATCACTTTTCCTTGTGTGTGTGTTTATGAGGAATTGAGCTATAGATTCTAAGTAGTCTAATTACTTCTTGTCCAGATAAATGAATATCAGTCATGGTTCAAGTTTCTCAAAACATGTTTATACAAAGAAGTGCAAATTGGCACTATCCCCAGAAAGAGTGATTTAACCACACCTATCAAGAGTACAATTTTTATCTGGTAGTTCTATTTCTAGGTATAAACCCTATGGATGTTTGTTCAAATGCAAATAGATATTTAAACATGTCACTCAGGACAACATTATATATAATAAATAAAGATTGGAAAACACCTACATGCCTATCGATAGAGAACTAGTTCAATAATAGCTCAATTATATAATGAAATGTTTCTGTAAATAAGATAGGGAATGTCTTTATATATGGATATGAAAATATGTCCAAGATACATTCTAAAATAAAAATCAAAAAAGATGACTAAAAGTGCACTTAACATGCTGCTGTTAGTGTAAAAAAAAACTACTAGAGACTTAGGAAAGAATACCTTTGTCTTAGCTAATAGACTCAGACATCTTTGGAAGGATAACAAGCAATTAACAACAGTGGTTATCTATGAGGGGACTGACGGAAACTAAAAAAACATAGGGGCAAATACAGAAAGGAGCACCTTCACTGTATCACTGTCTATTTTTTAATGTTCAAGTTATGTAACTGCATTAACCATTTTAAAATTAAAGTATTAAAACAAAGAAGATGGCTTATTAACAAACCATATATTTTATTTCTGTCCTATATTCATACCCATATAACCTATAATGATTGTTAATGTTGTTGTTATTGTTGGGTGCCGTGTCCATCCAACTCATAGCTACCCTCATAGGGTTTTCAGTGGCTGTTTCAGGATTGCCTTGGGAGTGGATTACCAGGCCCTTCTCCCATTTTGGGGGTGCTGGGAATTGAACTCAGGACCTCAGAGATCGCAGTGCAACGCTCTACCAACTGAGCTAAACCCCAGCCCAATGATTGTTAATACTCATTTTGAAAATGAGCCTATATCATTACAAATATGAAAATACTCCAAAAGAAAAAACCAGATATAATTCCAAAGAATTTTAAAGAATGATTCCATCAGGTACATCCTTTTATTTTGTTATTCTCAATCTCTCTATGTGAAGATATTATTTTCAGATAAATGTAGGGTTTAAATGGTAGGTAGAGGGAACATTTTTCTTCTATATAATTGTGTCTTTAAAGTTTTACTATTATTTTAATATACAAGCTGAGTCTTACTTTAAAATACTAATATAGTAAACTAATATATTTCAAAAGTATATCAAACTGAAGAATATGGAGTGTCAAGAATTTTTAGAGATGAAAAGACTAATATAGAAAATATAATCTCTTCCTCCTTGTTCAAGGAACCCAGAGGGATAGAATAATGTGCCCAAAGTCACAGATCAATGTGGGGAGCATAATATCACAATGGCAAAATGATTATGTATAAACTTTCCCCAATGTGACTATTTACTGATGAAAATGATGCCTGTTTGTCTATGTAAATACTACTATGCTTATTATGAATCCCATTACTTTATTTTATACACATGCAGAGTCTGGTTAGCTGTGGTTATGCAACAGATTACTTCAAAACATGGCTGCTTAACACAGCCACCATCATTTTATTATTTCTTATGCTTTCTGTGGGTCAGAAATTCTGAAAGAGTTCAGCTGGGGGTATGGTTGAGGATCCTTAGTGAGGGTGTAGTCAGCAGTGCTGGTGCTGGAGCAGTGGGGGACTGTGGCAGCTAAGGGCTAGACGGACATCTTTCTCTTCATGCAGTCCCAGGAACTCTCTGTATGAGCTAGTTCGGTTTTTCTCACAGCATGGCAGCCTCCAAGCAGTTTTACTTAAATGACAGCTCAGGGCTCCAAAAGCAAGTGCACCAGCAGTGTTGCCTTTTATAACTTAGCCTTGGGAGTTACACAGCAGCACTACCACTAGATTCTATTGGTTGCAACTGTCACAAAAACCCCACTTTGTTTCAAGTGGAGGGACATAGTCCCTACTTCTTGATGAGAGAAACAGCAAAGCATTTGTGGACATATTTTAAAAGAGTCACAGTGCAGGATTCCCCAGAAACTGTTGTGAATTTTTGGTGAGAGTATTTATCAGTTACATAATCTGGTAGCAGATAAATACAAAACCACAGAAAAGGTTGATAAAATTAAATCTATTACCAGGATAGAGTTCTCAGACCTTAGAACCTTAATAAGTCAATTGCTTGATTTAATAAAAGAGCTAAACAGAATAGAATATGAGATTAATATATGTATGCACTGTAAACACAATCTAATTTGGAGATTGAGGTGTTATTGTAACTCCTAGACAGAAACGACTGGCTCAGTATTAATTTTGTTGTTTGTTTTGTTTTATAATCTGACAGGAAGTTGAGGGCAAAGGAAAGGCCAGGCATGGCTGTTACAGAATCAGCATTATTCACTGGGAGCAGTAAAAGTGACCTTACTTCCCCAGTGTCTGCCTGGACATTCAAGAAAGGAAAAGCAGCCTTTATGAAATGAAGCCCTTTCTTATATCACTCAGGAAAGCCAAGAAAACAGAAATGCAATTTGTACATTTAATCAACATTTCAGATGCAGCTCCTTGAAGAGGTATGGAAAATGAGGTGGCAAGCCCTTTGGTGCCTCATCAGATTCAAGTGTGGCAAGACAAATGGAACTTGTTTTTGCTCATCTATTTCTGAAATCAATCAGTTGGTAAATCAGCTCTTTTGTTTTGAAGCTCTGACCACTACCTTGCACTCCCAAACTCTGATTTATCCTGGGAAATTAGTCTGAAATACTTAGAAAAGGAAGGTAGACCAGAAGGATTTTCTTTGAAGGGGGTACAGGAAAGTGCTCATCATCATTTTCAAAAGTGTAAATTCAAAAATGTGTGATCAGAATGCCAAATAAATATTGAAAGCACTAGAACTATTTACATAGATTCAATCAGACTTATCTTTGGCAAAACAAATGCAGCAAAAACATTCTGTGAAAAAATATTTGCATAATGAATTTTAAAACAAATGAGAGAGCACATATAGGTTGCTTTCACTGGTTTCCATTTGAGAAGCAACTGTGCTACATTCAAACCCTTAATGAATAGTCAGACCAAGTGTAGAATCAATTACATGTTGCTTTCATTCACTCACTCTTGTATTCATAAGTATAATCAGTCCATCTAACAGTCTGCATAATGATGCCATGCCCTGTCAATCATATTCAAATTGTATGAATTTTAAGGAGAAAACCAATGAATAGAATTAAAATGATTTTCTTTTCTCGAGATACTACTACAAAATCAACTACTAAAGGTACTATTTGTAAATCTTATTGACCAATTTATATGATAAGCACCACAAATCTATGATCTGAAAGAGAATACTGTACTTGAAGTTAAGGGAAAATTGAATTACCACCTGATTGCATTACAAAATAAATGCTGCCTTTTCTCTATATATAGGTCAATGTATTTTATATACATGTTTTCAAAGATTGTTTTATTATATTCCAAAAAACAATTAATTGTCCATAAGATGTACCTTTTCAATCTGCCGCAGACATCAGTTAGAATATACTTCAACTATCACCTGGCAGCATGTTTCTAAGTTTGGATTATTCTCTCATACCTTTCTTCAGTGGCATGATGGATTTCTTTCCATGTCCAAAAATACTATAGTCATCCAAATTTTTGCATGACTTTAGAATGAACTAGTACAATGTTATTTTCATATCTACCTTCCTTTGATTCTGTGAGTTGGTTCTTTATTTATTTACTTTTCTTACAAAGGGCTTTTGATTTATCTCTTTTACCTTCTTTGGTACTATAGATGTCTAAGATTAAGAGTACACAGCAGCTAAATAACAGTTGCATTTTGCAGCTGATAAAGGCATATCAAATGCATATACCCAGATAGATATGAGGGCTGGTTTCATTTTTACCTGAGAATGTGATAATATTGCCATTTGGGGGACCACATATGCAGATTATGTTTCATGCTTCATTGACTTGAAAGCTATAAAGGTTTAAACTGAAGTTATATTATTCAACTTATCTCTACCAAAATATAGTTTTAGAAAAAGGCAAAACTCATTTCTTAATTTTTAAATCAAATCTCCTCTCCTGCCAAAGATCTATTTACCACTGACCTTGTTTAAAAAAATTGACCTTGCTGATGGGATTTTGTCCTGTTTCAAAGTGGACCTCTGATGCATAGCCACTTTTAATAATGCAGATTGAGATTTGTATAAAAGGCATATCCTATGGTCAACCACTTACCGAGTTTTTAAGATTCCACAGGGTATTGGGGGCATCTGCATTACAATAGTGTTATTTCCAACAGAGAGAGGTCTCAGAGGGACTGTGGGAAGCTGAATTCTCTGTACAATTCCAACATTTAGGGTCATTTTAGAATGAACTCAAAGAGAACACATCCTAGAAGGAAATGAGTCAAATACATGGCATTTCTACTGCTTCAATAGTAGGGGTGAGAGGAGGTGGAGATCCATAGACAATATGACTTTTTCAAGGAAGATGATAATAAGATCTTTGTTCTGGTTCAAGAGACGACAGCAACTTAGTCTTTTCAGAGAGATGGAAAACTGGTACTTTAGTAAGATTTGAGGGGGAAAATTAGCCTTAAAAGTCCTCTGGGGTGGGTAAAAGTGAATGATTGTAAGTGCCCACTGTAAGGGTAATTCAAACCGCAGAAGCTAGGCTAGAACTGAAGTGTGCAAGAGGGGTCAATGTCAGGACACACAGGCTGATGCTGAGGTTGCATGTGCTTTTTTCTCCTCAGCTTTCTTTTAGCTCCCTCACTACCACAAGCATAGACAAGAAAAATTATTGTGCAATCATTCACTAAGTCATGAGTCCTATCCATTTATTATTCACTATGTGCCAGGTTCATAAGACAATTGTTCTACTTATTCTCACTATGTTAGTCATTTGCTTTTCTGATTCTAGAAGCTTCCTGGTTGGAGACCTACATCATCCCCCAACTTTTTCTTGCTGAAAACTCTTCCCATTCTATGAGACCCAAGGAGGACTTAGCTCCCCTGAAGATGGGATTCATGAACCCCACGACACAAACTAATTTTGCACTCATTTTTCCTCTTTGGGTTTCTAACATCACTTATGTTTAACAATTACAAAATTGCTAATATTACTTTTAACATTTCTTATCCAATTCCATGGGTCTGACATTCTGCCTGAAGGGGCAAGACATTTCCTATCACTAGAGTCAACTCAATTTGACTCTATATGCTCTAAGATTTTTTGTAATGCTGAGATATTATGATTCTACGATTCCTATTTTCCTGTGGTGACTCCATGCTTCTGCTGCAGGGTACATGACAAATCTATACTTCTGTCTCCCACAAAGTCAAGAACTCTATGGGAACAGTTGCTTAATGGATAATTAATGTATTCATATATGATTAAGTAAGAGTTGGTCCAGTTGTCATCAATCTAATCAGAAGTGATACACTGGATTAGAGAAAACACTGAGGTAGAATGGGTAGTCTAGACTGGGCAAGCAATGGAATCTAGTTATACCAGTTCAGATCATTCAATGCAAAGTTTTATAGATCTGAGAAGCTGTTTCTTCACAGAAAGACTCACCAAAACCTGATCAGAGATTTCCTAACAACTGCACTATAAGTGATTAGAAAAATAAAGACTGCAAGATTCCAACAATATCAGGCTCTTTAATAGAGGCTGTGAGATTCCTTTTCAAGACTTCCCAATAGGAAAAGACAAAAATGTGTGGTGACTCCTTTGTCTTGTTTTGCAAGAGATAATTAAGTGTACTTTCTAAATGTGTCATTTCCTTCATCTGATTATGCCTCACTTTAGGATAAATCTGTCTTGTTTTAGAGACTGATATTGCCTCTCACAACACAAACATGGAGCATGATAGACCTTCTACATAACTTTTTGAAGAATTAACAGGATCACCATTCACATTTCTTAAAGAAATGACGTTAGAATAAGATGAACCCACTTCTCCATCAAAATAAAATGGATTTACTATCTAAGAGTGTTCTATGCATGGGACAGAGCTAAACTATATTTGATCCACACATTTATACCTGTCCTCTCATTTGGTTCCATTTTAATGGTGTGCAGCTCTGCAGGGGGTCTTATCCCTCCTTCTCTTAAGGAATTCTTGTATTTAGAAAAGATAAATGAAGAGGACTATTCGAAGAATTACATTGACAAAGTTTTTAATAGAATATGTGGAAATTTCTGTACTGTGAAATTGCATTATTCAGATTTCAACTTATACAAATTCAATAATACGAATAAGGTATGGATTGAATGAGAATGATAAGATATTTAAATAAATATGGTGATTTGGTTAGGCACTTTCACGATGGGTTTTGGCTGTAGCAGGAAGAGGAGTGGGCTAGAGTTGCTGGAATCCAGGAGCTCAGTCTACATTCCCCTAATTTTTCAGAGATGGTGAACTCATTATGCACTTCCTGCTCATGCTTTTGAGAACTGCTACACTAGACCTTTTCACTGTGCAGATCTAATAGATAAATATTAATGTTTATTTTTCACCTATATAATCAACATCATGAACTACTTTACCTGGTCTTCAAGTTTGAAGAAACAGGGATCTCTCTTAACTCTGAAGGGAAACGCAGATGTGTTGGATTTGTTAGGAAATGGTAATTCCCAGTTATTGTTAGTGGGGACTATGATACCATAACAATATGTGTTATAATTTACATCCATACAGGCAGTCATTCAAGATGGTTTTGTGCCAGCTGTTTGTGGGATTTGGGATCATATTAGAGCTATTTATAATTTACTACTTTGTGACTTATGTAGGAAATGTAATATGCTGAGTATCTGGCATGTAAAATCCTGCTTTTATTACTCAAGTTCTGCATCTGTGTTTGACCTTTGCTGTAGATTAAGAAAATAATAAAAATAAAAATATTTGCAAAAATTTAAAAAATGTTTTTTTCCAATTTTGCTTTTATATAGATGAAGGTATTTTTAAGAGTAATCTTAACTAAATATAATAGTTTAATGCTCAATCTTCAGTATCTAGAGGAATTTCTCTTTTCTCTCTGTGAGATGTTGACTAGAACATTTCTACCCTCCAACTTCTTGGGGATAGAGAAGCAATCTTACATAGAAGGAAAAAAGTCTAAGATAACTACTATCAGGCCAATTGGTTCTAGTGGAGAACAAATGGAAAAAAGAATTCAAGAAAAAATGTGTAAGGCCACCGCTAACAGGTCAGTTACCTCTAGAAGAGAAGAAAAGGTTAGGAGCAGCTTTTAAGCAAGAATTCTTCAAGATATCATGGAGTAAAGCCAAGGGAAATCCTTTGGCTTCATGAATTCCCAGAGGAAATCATGACATGCTCTCACCATCTCATGCTTCCTTCTTTGCAGAATAAGCTAAAGCCTACTAAAGGGAAGGAGAGTAGTCAGCATTAAAGCAGGGTAATAGGAATGAAAAAGGAGGTAGAGGATTTAAAAATCTTAGAAGTAAACTGAGAAACTTTGCTGACAAAGGGTGAATCAGAGAAAAGGGAGAGGTGCATCAAAACTGATTTCAAGCCTGGTGTGGTGGTGCACACCTGTAATCCCAGCGACTCGGGAGGCAGAGGCAGGAGGATCCCAAGTTCGAGACCAGAGGTACTCTGCATAACTTAGTGAGAGTCTGTCTCAAAAAAGTAAAAACAAAAAAAAAAAAATGGGCTGGGCGTGCAGTTCAGTGGTATAGCCCTTGCAAAGCATGCAAACACAAGGCCCTGGGTTCAACCCCCAATTAAAAAAAAAATGATTCCAAAGAATTGATTCTGGGGTACTGGGGACAATGTTGTTGTTAAGTGTCATTGAGATGAGTTCCATTCATAGACACCCTATGCACAACAGAATGAAACACTTTCCAACACTGTGCCATGCCAGACACTATATCAGTGCTTCTCATATGATTTACAATGGCAGATTGTTTCAGGATTGTTTTGGGAGTGGGCAGCCAAGTCTTTCTCCCATTGTTGTGGTGCTACAGATTGTACTAAGGGCCACAGAGAGCAGCACTCTACCAACCGAGCTAAAGGGAAGTAGATTGACGAATGGGGTCAAAATTATTTTTGTGTTTGTCAGGCCCTTTGTCAGGTACCATAAAAGTAATATTCAATAAGAGGACAAGAGTAAAAGAATAGTAAGACTGAATGGAAAAACAAAAGTATTATCAAAGGTAACTCATTTTCTAGCATGAACACAGATTTTCTTTTCAACTTTTCCCTTTCTTTGCCTGTTTTCAGCTGACAGAATCACTGAGGGGAAAAGAACACACCACTGAACCTTTCAAGCACGATTCATCAAGGGACTAAGATTCAATGAGGTCAACATGTGCCTCTGCAAAATTATTTAGTGGAAACCATTAACGTAAAACCACTCTAACAAAATCAAAAGATCTTTTCACAGTCATTCAGATGCCAAGAATGAAATGTGTGCATGGAATCTTTGAAAATTAAGTAATGAACTTCAGGTTTTAAAAAGAAAGGAATACCTGGAAATAAATAACATTTGGTGACTAGTTCTGTAATAATAAACTATTGTGTAAGTCAATAAATAAATATTCTCATTTTTATTTAGAAATGAGTTCACAATTGAGATAATATGGCTGGAGGGCATTATGATGAAAGGAATCAATGCAGTTAAAGAATAAATATCTTTGGTATGAGTAAGAAAATAATTATTTATATAGTAGTCTCTGGAGATATCAGAAAAAGATGATCAATAATGAAATTAATGACAATAATGACATTATGATATCCAAAAAGAGCAAGGAATCTAGTCTGTATATCCTAATGGCATAGCCCACTCACTAATTGGGTGGACTTGTGGAAATTACTTTTCCTCAACTGCAAAAACAGTAAACTCTACTTGTCAAACTTGTTATGGGGAATACATTATGTATTATATGTGAAAATGCTAAGCACAGCACCTGGCATGTGGGAGGTGATAGACATTGACTTGACTATCATTAGCACTTATATTTAACTGTGTTTACAATGTGTCTAAATGGGATAGCAATATGATCTTCGACATTTTATGTATTTCATCATTGCACTCTCAAAACTCATGACTACACATATTCATCAACAGTGTCAGAATTTACGTTACTGGTTTCTTTGCTTCTACTTCTTCATGGTTCCCTGATCTTCTCTTTAAACTCACTTTGTTATTTTTGTTGTCATATCCTTGAGTAATTCTTTCAGAAATGGTCTGTGGCTGGGAATTTTCTGAGTCATTGCATTTTCAATTGTTTTTTAGTTGGTTCTCATTTGTGATTGCTATTTTCCTGACACATTGATTCTAAGTTTAAAATTATTTTTTTCCTCAGAATTTTGAACATTTTGCTCTATTCCCTTCTACCATGAGGAAAAAAGACAGTTTGACTCTTACACATCCATAGGTAAACTGGATTTTTATTTCCTCTCTGGAAGTTTGAATAACTTCCTATTCATCCTTGGAATTGTGTGCTTTCAACGTGTCTGAGCTTTCAACGTAGGAAACTTTTCACTTTGCAGTGGTTGGGATGTGGTTTGTTTTCCACAAGTTTCCTTTGCTAGAAACTTGGTCCCGGTATGGTGGTAGATCCTTGAAGTGGTAGATCCTAGGGGGAGGTAATTATGTCTTGGGAAGACATCCTCATGAATGAGTTAATACTGCCTTGCTGATGTGGGTCAGGTCTGGTAGGAAGGGATCAGTTTTAAGATAGCCAACTGTCAAAGAAAGAGCAAACCTGTCCCCTTTCTAATCTCTTGCTTCATTGTTGCACATGTGCTTCTTCTGTAAGCAAGAGATTTGTCTTCTGCTTCTCTGCCATGTTGTTAACTCAGCTAGGGAGTCTCACCAGGAGACTGGTACTATACTGTCTGTATGGTCCACGTTCCCGAATTGTGACCCAAATAAACCTCTTTTCTTTACATATTATCTGGTATCAGGTAATTTGTTGTACTAATAAAATGGACTAAAATACCTTTCTACTTATAAAATTATTACTACTCTCATGTTTGTCTTTCTTTCTAGAACTCTTAATAGATGAGATTAATGCCTGGGAGTAAATCTTAGTACTGTTTATTCTCTCTCAAATATTTTATCTGCTGCACATTTTAGAGTATTCCCTTGGTTTATTCTGTTTAAGTTCATTAGCTGCTTCCTTTCTGTTATGCATCTTTCATTTGAAACTTTTGCTCTTGCTTTAATTTTATTCTACAGTTATAATTTTTCTCTCTCTCTCACTGGAACATCTTTTTCTAAATTCTAAGTATATATTACATATAACTCTTTCTTCTACCAAACTTTTTACTGGATATAAACCATTTTTTTACCTAGGCCATGTCTTGGTATCAGCTAGCTCTAAATGGATCTTAATTCACTTAATGTACTCCTTGACATTTTTTTTTTTGTCTGATACTTTTACATATAGTCTTATAAAAATTTTATGTATTTCCATAGGACTTTCATTTGTAATACAAAAAATCCCTTGGTAGGGTATCTCAAATAAAAGAAAACAGTAATGTTTTTAATGCTCAAAGAATTGTGCAAATAGGTACTTTAAGGAATGTATGCCTAGCAAGTGAATTATAAAAACTGTTACACTCTTCATATTTTTAATGTTGTATAATTTTATCTTTCAAACATGATTTTTAAAAGCATATGCTAGCTAGCTGAAAATGCATACACTCAGAACACACAGAAAATAGGAGAGAAAGGAATATATTCAATATTTCCATGATTCAGAACATAGCCATTCACCTCATTATAGCTATTACACAGTGCTTCTTTTAGAACTGATGACATTACTATTCCAAGAAAGACTTATTGTATGTTCCATTTTTAAAAATATTATATACTTTAAATAAACATGGATTTAAACTTCACCAGAAGAATATATGATACTTCAATTTTGAGAGGTTGTGTTTAGATAATTATTATACATTAGTTACAAATTCCATTTTAACTGTTTGAATGAAAAGCAAACTGAATGAAAAGAGATATGTATTTTCACACAAAACATTAGATTTGGGTTTTGTTATGAACAAAGTTGCCCAGAGATATTCTAAAATAGAAAAAGATCAAGCAACTGAGGTATTTTCCAAAGCTGCCCTGCTGTGCAGCATTTTGAATACATGGCAGACGGTATCAATAACACATTTTGTGAGAATTTTAACAATTTTACTGCTTATCATTTTCTGAAGGACCAATAGGATAATGCCAATAGTTCTACTGCAACAAGTGACTTGCAAGAGTGTATCTGACATTGCTATACAATAAAGATCCTAAAGAATAACACAATTAACTTTTCTAGTGGAATTGCCACAATTTTATTGATAGAATAACATGAAAGTTTCTGTAAGATTAAACCAAATACATTGTTATTTCTTGCTTTTTAATGTTCTTATTAAGTGGAGAAAAATAATCATAGAGAAGATAGAGGCACGATGAATTTGTAGAATTTCATGAAGAAGGCTACCGCCCTTTTTAAAACATATCGTCAGTCCCTCAGAATCTAGCCATGTACTAGGAATCCACACAATATTCTTAAGAGTTGTCATTTAGTTCTTAGGTTCTAAGAAGCTTGAGAAATACCCAAAGCTTTGGTGGGATTATATAGTGGCATCTTCAAAATGGCTCAAGTCACCACTCTCCTGGATATGACCAGTGGAGAATGAAAGCATATTTGATCCTGATTTGGGAGCTTTGTCACACAGATTTTATATATACTTCCTTGGATAGGAAGAAGTAGCTGGAGAAGTACAGAAGCCAAAGGAGAAATAAATCATTTTTCCTATCAGAAAATTTTCCTTGGAATTCTCTTGTGGTAGAAAGAGAAATCTCCCTTCACAGAACGTGACTGGTTGTTTTTGCAGCTTCTAATATAAATTTGGCTTCCTGACATCATTCCAGTGATAGTTTATGGTCAGACCTTTCCCTAATCTACTTACTTTTCCAGATATATTCCTTAATCTTCCTTATGACATGCTCATGACAAGTGGTATGAATGCCTTCAATCAGGGCATAAGGGGTAGAACCACAGTAGCTCACGCTACACTTAGCCACATATCCCAGCTGCTCCCATGGTGAGGCCTCGGCCCTCCCTCACTGTGTGGCTTGACTTGCCCTACATGCCTACAGCCAGGATAAGCTGAATCTGTGTTGGAGCTCTTGGCTGGAGAGCAAAGGCCTCTGAAGACATTTTTTTCCTAAAACCTCCCTCTAGATCTTGCTAATGACCCTCTAAAACCAATATAGGAAGAATGGTCCCCTTTTTCCTGTACTGAGTGACTTCAGTTCAGAGAAGAAGATATATTAGGCCCTTTAACAACTGGACTGTGTGTGATACCCTAAGGGTAACAACTTGAAGGCCACAAGTGGGGGCTCTATTTGCTATCTGGAGAATGTACCCCTCCTAGAATCTTCTTATACCAGAGTGATCATACCTCTTTAATTCTTTACCCCCATCCCTGATTCCATCAAAAAGTTATTAAGTATATCCTGCCAGACCATGGCTAACTCTATGTAGAATGGGCTATATTAGTCTACTTTTCTTCACAGCCAGGCCTTTATTGTGTTCCCTCTCTTAATTCCAAGCTCCTGCTTCCCCCTCCACCACCTCCTCTTTTTGCAACTCTTTAGAGGTATGGATCAGTAATCTCCAAGCTGAGGTAGTCAAACATCATCTGGTGATCTTGGTAAAAGAGTATGCTGGTCACACTCCCAGAGTTTCAAATTCATTGTGTCTGAGGTGGGGCTGGGTAAAGACCAATAATTTGCATTCCTAACATGTTCCTAGATGATGCTGATGTTGCCCTTTTGGGACTACCCAAGTCCCATACAAGAATGTAGAAAAATACCAGTCTAGACCAATAATGATGGCTTGCTACTCTCTCACCAAAATTCTACTTATAACCTGATACTTCAGTGTTTATTTGTATGCAACATTCTAACGTTGATTGTGTCCATTGGAGTCTCATTCCAACCATCCCACTAGCTCTGAATTTTGGCTTATCTGTTGTATTAATGCGCTTTCTTTTGACCTCTGTGGTCTTCCTTGGACTACTATGTCCTATTGTCACACACAAATTATAACTTATAGTTTAAATGTTTCCATGTGTAGGCAAAAGTTGTCCAAAGCAAAACTTGCCCAATTTCCACAGTAGTTCTTACAAAGTATATCAAAGAATCACGAAAACAAGCACATTTTGGATAAATATTGCAGTAGGAAGAGATCATTCTAGATTAAATGTCAACAGAACATTAATGACAATAATTGAAAGATTGACTGAAATCTTAAAGATCAGGATGTGTGTGAGCACTAATTATGAGGAGAAAGAATTTAAAGAACGTATGTTTCTAAGCTAAGCTAAATGACCAACAGGCAAAAATGGAGGAAAACTAAGCACATAATTTGAACAGATTCAAGGAAGGTCAAAGAAGGGATTAGCAATTGGTTGGAAAGAAAATATATGAATAGCCAGTAAGTACATGAAAAGGTCCTCCACACCCTTAGTCATTAGGGAAAGGCAAATTAAAATTACATTGAGGTACCACTCCACATTCAGACAATAACAAGTGTTACTGAGGCTATGGAGATATTAGAACCCTCATACATTGTTGGTGATGGTGATAATGCAAATGCACTTTGGAAAACAGTTCCTCAAAATGTTAACTTTTAACTGGTATTGTGCTTCTAGGTTCAAATATGACCCTATAGTGTGTGTACCTGTGCTTAGTTAAGTGCTACAGCGCTCATGTCCAGCACTGGCCTAAGAGTCCATTTTGACCCTCAATATCAGTTTGTCATTAAATATAGAATTACTATATGACTCAGTAATTCCACTGCTAGGTATTTGTTAAAGAGAAATGGCAACCTATGTCCACAAATATCAAGGGCTGCTTTATTTATGATAGCCAAAAGTCTAAACAATCCAAAGTCCCAACAACTGATAAATGAATAATCAAATGTATATCCATACAATGGATTTTTCTGTCATACAAACAAACGCAGTATGATACATGCCCCAACAAATATGAACCTTGAAAACATTAAGCTAAAGAGGTAAGACACAGAAGTTCACATATTGTATGATCATAAGTATATGACATAAGTATATGGTATTCATAAACATAGAAAGTAGATTAGTAGTTGTTCAGGACAGAGGATGAGGTAATGGAGAGTAACTAGTAATGAGTATTTTTTAAGGAGATGAAAATAATCTGTAATTAGATAGTGATGATTATGATTGTACAATTGTGTGAATATACCAAAACCACTGCAATGTTACCTTAAACAAACAAACAAAAAAAAAACCCATAAAAATGAAAAGGATAAAAAGAAAAGGTGTTGGGACACACCAGGAAATTCAGGCACATGGTCTGGTCATTAATGCACACTTGGTAAATGGCTGCCTGAATAGATAAATGGTTAATTAATATTGTGTCCTCAATATACAAACATGAAAGGCAATATGCTAAAATAAGATCAGAAAATGGAGTTTATCACCCCCATGAAGTCTGTCCAATGACTGTTTCTAGTACAATTGGAAAGGCCCACATAGAGCTTTCCCACTAGATCCCCGCAGGACAGACCCTTTGTGACTATCTTTCCTCACAAACACTCAAACCAAGTACATGAGAAGAATGACAAGTCACACAAAGCTACCCACAAAATGAAGTAGTGAGAGCTATTTCCACTTTCCACAAAGTCTGTTTAGATATTTCAGTGCAAACAAGTCAATTGACCAAGTACTAAAAATGTACAAGAAGATCATAAATAAGAGGGCAGGGGGAGGTAGGAAAGTATAGGATGAGGGAGAGGGAAAGAGGGGGAGAGGGGGAGAGGGAGAGAGAAATATCACAGTGGTGCTTGGAAAACACACAAGTCCATCAGGAGATCTGATGCTCTTAGATGTCATGGTGGCTGACCACAGAGATTTCATCAGGAATAGAATTACAAAGACTTAGTGACAGATGAGTGGATCCATCTCTCTTTGGGGTGCTGGATATGTACTCTTATTAATATACTATTAAAATCAATGTTAGTGTAAATACTAATTTTTTTTTAGTTCTTACTATGAGTGTTCCTTCTGCTGTTTATTTTTCTACAAGAAAGCATTGGCATTAGGGGATGAGGTGATCTGATTCCCTAATTGGCAGCCACTGGTCTCTCTTGTGGCTGTGGCAGTTTTGAGCAAATAAATAAATAAACAGAAAAACAAACAAAAAAGAAACCCACAAAAAACCCTGCCATCTAGCAGAGCCACCCTCAAGCTAGCACCTTCCATTATAAACACTCCATAGACATCTTGGGGAAACTACATGACTGCAACTGTTTACTACAGCTCCCAGAGTACGGGCCCAGCCATAAAATGCTTTAAGCAACTTGTGCTGAACTTTCCCTGCAACCATGGCCATCCAGCCAGAGGAGGAACACTTCTGGTAAACTAGAAAAAGGACTGCTGTGACATGACAGGTGCAAAAGGGCAATGCTGTGATTGTTGTAAACAAAAATCTTTATTTGCCTGACAGAAACATTGTGATTGGTGCAAATACTCACTGTCAGGCTACATAAGCAGGTATTTCAGCTCACTCTAGCAAGTGAACTGGAAGACACCCTCCTGTGCTCCCTCCCTCAAAGTTCCAAGAGCAGGCCTGATAAAAGGCTTCTCTCCAGTGGTCTTTTTCCCTACCTTTAGAGGTGTAGCTGAGCTGGTAACATGAAGAAAGAAAAAGTGAAGGCAACAGTGGTGGTGATGGCAATGGTGTGGACATCTTGTTGTTGTTGTTAGGTGCCGTGGAGCTGAGTCTGACTCATAGCGACCCTATGTACAGCAGATCGAAACACTTGCCGATTCTGTGCCAGGCAAATGATCTTATTTATGTTTAAGCCCATTGTTGCACACACTGTGTCAATCCATCTGGTGGAGGGTTTTCCTCTTTTGTGTTGACCTGCCACTCTCCCAAACATGATGTCCTTCTCCAGGGATTGATCTCTCCTGACAACATGTCTGAAATATGTAAGACATAGTCTGGCCATTCTTGCTTCCAAGGAGCACTCTGGTTGCACTTCTACTAGGACAGATTTGTTGATTCTTTTGGCAGTCCATGGTATATTCAATAGATGTCTCCAGCACCACTATTCAAAAGCATCAATTCTTTTTCTGTCTCCCTTGTTCAATGTCCAGCTTTCACAACCATATGATGCCACTGAAAATACCATGGCATGAGTCAGACGCACCTTCGTCTTCATTGTGACATCTTTGCTTTTCAGTACTCTAAAGAGATCTGTTGCCACAGCTTTTCCTAGAGCAATGCGTCTTTTGATTTCTTGACTGCTGCTTCCACGGGTGTTGATTATAGAGCCAAGCAAAGCAAAATCTTGGACAACCTCAATCTTTTCTCCATTTATTGGGAAGTTGTGTGCTGACCAAGTTGTAAGTATTTTTGTTTTGTTGATGTTTAGTCATAACCCATATTGAAGGCTATGATCTTTGATCTTCTTCAGTAAATGTTTTAAATCCTCTTCACTTTCAGCAAGCAGAGTTGTGTCATCTGCATAACGCAGGTTGTTAATGAGTCTTCCTCCAATCTTGATGCCATGTTCTTCCTCATAAAGTCCAGCTTCTTGGATTATTTGCTCAACATATAAATTGAAGAGATAAGGTGAAAGTATATAGCCCTGACGCACACCTTTCTCAACATTAAAGCAATCAGAGTTTCCTTGTTCTATTTGAACAACTGCCTCCTGCTTCATGTACAGGTTTCTCAGGAGCACAATTAGGTGTTCTGGTATTCCCATTTTCTGAAGTGTTATCCATAATTTGTTATGATCCACACAGTCAAAAGCCTTTGCATAGTCAATAAAACATAGATAGATATCTTTCTGATATTCTCTGCTTTCAGCTAATATCCACCTGACATCAGCAATGATGTCCCTAGTTCCCTGCCCTCTTCTGAATCCCACTTGATTTTCTGGTAATTCCCTGTCTATATACTGCTGCACTCGCTTTTGAATGATCTTTAGCACTATTTTGCTGGTGTGTGATATTAATGATATTTTCCGATAGTTTGCATATTCAGTTGGATCCCCTTTTTTGGGAATAGGCACAAATATGGATCTCTTCCAGTCAGTTGGCCAAGTAGCTGTTTTCCAGATCTGTTGGCATAAACATGTTAGCACCTCCAGTGCTGCATCTGTTTGTTGAAACATCTCTATTGGTATCCCATCAATTCCTGGAGCCTTGTGTTTCACCAGTTTTTTCAAGGCAGCTTCTACTTCATCCTTT